>APFE030180411.1:35542-61682 GCA_000404065.3 Pinus taeda | reverse complement strand
AGATGAGGAAACTTTTGCTGAACTTGGTCCCTGGTGAGCCACTTGCCCTGGTGAAGGAGTTGGCCTGCTTTGACAACTCAATACAGTTGGATATTCTGTTGGTAAGTGTTCTTGATTTGTGTGTCCATGATCCGATTAGTTGCAGCTTGTTCCATGCAATCTGGATTTAATTCTGTGGGTGTGAGCTGTTCTACAATGTCGGATGTGTCTAGAAATGGTGGAAAGTATGGCCAAAGGCGGTCGACATTGAACACTGGGTGCAAGCCAAGGAATGGAGGAATGTTGAGCTCAAATGCATTGTCTCCCACAACCCCAGTAATGGTGTAAGGACCATAGCGAATTGGTATTAGTTTCCGATAGGCTCCAGTAAGGCGTTCCTTTTGCAAATGCAACTAGACTTTGTCGCCCACCTGAAACTTGTGTGGCACCCGATGTTGATCATGTTGCTGCTTGTACTTGGAATTTTATTTCTCCAAATTGTCATGGACTTGCTGGCGAATATGTTGGATGTGCTCAATGAAGCTGGTTGCCTTTTCTGTTTCGAACTGGACATGATTCGAATCTATGTGAGTAGCTGCAAGTGGCATGACCACATCAATGGGGCATAATGGCTGGAATCCCAAGCCCACCTGAAAAGGGCTATGGCCAGTCGAGCTGTGAAGATCTCGGTTGTAGCTGTGTTGAACATAGGGGAGGATCTCATCCCATGTGTGTGGATGCTTTGAGTTGTACATGTGCAGAATGTGCATAATCATCTTATTGACAACCTCTGTCTGGCCATCAATTTGAGGATGGAAGGCTATGGACTTAGTGAGTTTGGTGTCTAACATTGACCAGAGACTGGACCAAAATGTATTGAGGAACTGACTATCTTGATCTGAGATGATAGACCGTGGGATCCCAAAGTGCACCCACACTCATTCAAAGAAGAGTTTAGCAGTTTCCTCTATTGTGATATTCTTCTTGTAGGCCGCCATAATGGCCATCTTCGAGAACCTGTCGACGACCACGAAAACACAATCATTTCCATGCTTAGTGGAAGGAAGGCCTGACATGTAATCCATGGAGATGGATTCCCAAGGTGGACTAGGGGTAGGCAGCGGGGTATAGAGGCCTTGCTTCTTGATGGTCAGTTTGGAAATGGCACAGGCAGTACATGATCTGATGTACTTCTCGACATCCAGTCGAAGATTCGGTCAATAGAAATATTTTTGCAGTACTACCACCATTTTCTCGACCTCGAAATGCCCAGCAGCCCCATTGTAGTGTGCTTCCCAAATCATCTTGGCATGCTCGCTTGAAGGAACACAAAGGTGACCCAGGTGGCATAATAGGGCATCCTGGAGGTGAAAATCTAGAACATGCCGACCCTCCAAGTGCGCTTGGTATGTGTGACCGAATTCTGGGTCACTTTTGTAGAGAAGTGGCCAATCAAAAGTCTCATGCCCACAAGAGTTGAGCACGGTGGTTAACGCCATGATCGGTGGTTTACTGAGGCAATCTGCAACATTATTGGTGCTGCCCTTATTATACTTGATATTCAAATGGAACTGTTGCAGGTATGTAGACCACTTCTGATGGCGATCATTCTGCAATTTCCCTTGGGTCTGTATGAACTGCAGGGGTCGGTGATCTGTGTGGATGACCATTTCCTTCCCGAAAATGTAATGCTTCCATTGTCAGCAGGCCTACACAATGGAATACATCTCTTTATCATAAGTGGGATACTTCTATACTGTGTCTGAAAGTGTTTCACTGTGATATGCCACCGGATGCCCATGCTGAGTAAGGACTGCCCCAATAGCATAGTCAGAGGCATTTGTCTCGAACTCAAATGGTTGTTGTAAATCTGGTAATGCGAGCTGGATTTAAACAGGAATGAAACAAATTACAAAGATAACCATAAACACAGTTATGCAGCGGAAAGAATACTTCATTTCATTAATGTAAAATCTTGAAATATGCTTACAAACAGTGATGGAAATAAACCAGCTAGGGCGATGGTAGCTTATCTCTGAGAAGAGATGTGGCAGCTACATGCCTATGAACTATGTTACAATGAGGATTGAAGGCCTATTTATTGTTGAGAAACAATGGAAAACCCTTAACATTCCAAAACCTAACCCTAGAAGATGAAACACCAAACTGTGGACCCCATTTGGGTAAATTGGTACATCAACTTCCCGGGGTCGTAACTTTGGCATACGATCTCTGTTTTACACGTACAATAGCTCGTTAGAAATATCTATCTAAGAACTACCACTTTGGGAAGGGAAACATCGGTCCATGGACCCATGTTGCCCCCAGATTTCCCAAAAAACGTCGTTTAGGGCCTCAAAACGGCTCCGGAAGTTCAGGACCCAAAAAACTGCTAAAAAAAGTAAGTTGTGCTATAATTAAGGAAACTGAAAATGCTAAGAGAAACAATGGTGGGGGTCCAGGTGGACTTGGCAGGTGGCCACCAATATCCACCTAGATCAAGCAAGGTGCTCCTTCTGAAAATGTAACCAAACTTTGTCACCCACATGGAACTTGCATGGCACCCAATGTTGATCATGACCTGCTTGTATTTAGAATTGGCTTTCTCCAATATGTGATGAACCTACTAGTCAATGTGTTGAATGCACTCAATGAATTTGTTAGCCCTATCAACTTCAAACTGGACATGAGCTAGATCTTCCTGAGTAGGTACAAATGGTATGGCCACATCAATGGGACATGGTGGTTGGAATCCCAACCCCACCTAAAGGGAGTTGTGGCTAGTTGAGCTATGGAGAGATATTTTGTACCTATGCTAGACATAAGGAGGATTTCATCACATATGCATGGATTTTTCGAGTTGTACATGCACAAAATGTGCACGATCATCCTGTTAACGACCTCTATTTGGCCATCAGTTTGGGGGTGGAAAGTCATGGACTTAGTGAGCTTGGTATTCAACATTGAAACGAGACTCATTAGGGGAATCTTAAGGTCTAAATTGGGCTTTCTAAGGAAATTATAAAATAATAGTTGAAATAATAAAATAAAACTAGATTACATCATCAAATTTTAGAGGGAAAAAAGAAAAAACATTTTTTTTCAACTCATATTTTCAACTTATCTCCTTATGGGTTTACTCAAATTTCGAGTGGAAACACTCATTGGATGCATAATTTGATTCCTCATCCAAGAAGTATCCATGTTTCATAATTTTGATGGACCCTGCTACAAGAAAAATGAAAAATACATGAAAAACGTGATTGCAATCACGTTTTTTCATGTATTTCTCATTTTTCATTTAGCAGGGTCCTTCGAAAGTATGCAACATGGATACTCCTTGGATAAGGAATTAAATTTTTCATCCAACAAGTAATCCCACTTGAAATTTGAGTACAATCTTAAGGATATAAGTTTAAAATACGAGTTGAAAAAATAGTTTTATTATTTTATTACTTTTTAATATTTTTGCTTTTTTACTCCAAAAATGGTGAATCATCCCCCATGGTTGACGTCATCATCTTGAATCCTATTGGTTCTTATAAATATTATTTTGGTTGTACATTTTTCTGAGGAAGCCCATTTTAGACCTCAAAATTCCCCTAATGTGACCAAAATGTACTTAGGAACCTATTGTCCCGATTTGAGATAATGGACTATGGGATCCCAAAGTGTATCCACATTTGTTCAAAGAAGAGCTTAGTAGTGGCTTCTGTCGTGATACTCTTCTTCCAAGCCATCAGGATGGTCATCTTAGAGAATTTTTCGATGACCACGAAAACACATTTGTTGCCATGCTTAGTAGAAGGAAGGCCCTACATGTAATCCATCGACATGGATTCCCAAGGTCCACTAGGAGTAGGAAGAGGAGTATATATGCCTTTCTTCTTGATGGTTGGTTTGGAAATGGCACAAGAAGTGCGGGATTTGATGTACTTCCCAACATCCTTTTGAAGGTTTAGCCAATAAAAATACTTCTACTCTGAAATGTCGAACGACCCTACTGTAGCTCTCCTATCAAATTGTCTTGGCACACTCACTTGAAGGATCACAAATGTGTCCCAAGTGGCATAACATTGCATCCTGGAGGTGAAAATTTGGAAATTTCTTGGCTTCCAAGAGTGTCTGGTATGTGTTTCCAGATTCTGGATTGGTCTTGTAAGGATGAGGTCATCCCTGAAGTGTCATTCCCACAAGAGTCGAGCATAATGATCACCACCATGATCGGCAGTTGGCTGAGGCAGTTTGCAACATTACTTTTGTTCCCCTTCTTGTGATTAATGTTTAAATGGAACTGTTGTAGGTATGTGGACCATTTTTGAAGGCGATCATTCTGTAAATTCTCTTCTGTCTGTATGAACTGTAGGGGTCGGTGGTCTATGTGAATGACCATTTCCTTCCCAAGGATGCAATGCTTCCATTGTTGGCAGACATCCACAATGGAATACATTTCTTTGTCATAGGTGGGATACTTCCGAACTGTGTTTGAAAGTGTCTCACTGTGATATGCCATTAGATGCCTCTGTTAACTAAGAACTACACCAATAGCATAGTTAGAGGCATTTGTTTCAATTTCAAATGATTGTTGCAGGTCTCGTAACATGAGCATTGGTGTAGAGGAAAGGTGATGCTTCAACTCAACAAACACCTTCTATTGGGATTCAGACCAAAAGAACTTTGTTTTTGCTCCAACCATGGTGACTTGACTTAAACGCTAAGTGATATGAAAGAACCCCAACACGAACCTACGATAGAAATTGACAAGACCCAAAATGTTGCAGAGATCTATTAGAGTGGTTGGGGCTAGCCAATCCCGAATGACTTGTATCTTGTCTAGGTCCACATGCACACCCCACTCATTAATGATGTACCCCAGATATTAAACTTGGGTCATACTAAAAGTGAATTTATCTAAATGGGCACACAACTTGTGTTGTCACAGGGTTTGGAGTACCTGTTGAATATTGTGGAGGTGCTCTTCCCAACTCTGGCTAAAGATAAAGATGTCATCCAAATACACCACCAAAAATGAGTTGGTGGAGGGTCTCAAGATGTTTTCCATTAGCCTCATGAAGGTTGCGGGGGCATTCATTAACCCAAAAGGCATTACCAACCATTTGAAAAGGCCCTCCTTGGATATAAGGCAGTATTCCACACGTCAGAGTGTTCGATTGGTACCTGGTGATAATAGGACTTTAAGTCAATCTTGCTAAAATATTTGGTCCGCTTGAGATGGTCCAAAAGGTCATCAATCCATGGGATTGGATACCTATTCTGCACAATCATCTTGTTCAATGCCTGATAGTCGATATAGAGTCTCCAGGTCTCATCTTTCTTCTGTACCAAGACAATCAGGCTCCCACATGGTGATGAACATGGCTTGATGTTCCCTTTCTGCAACAACTCCTGAGTCTTCCTCTTGATTTAATCATTCTCCAAAATAGAGCATGGATAGATTGGTCCATTGGGTAGCGACATGCCTCCGATAAGATCAATGGAGTGTTTGACCTAACAGTGTAGAGGTACCCCTGTGGGTGAGGTGAAAATGTCCCAATACTCCTCCACGACCTTGTCCATCTCCTGTTGTCATGTAGAGGAGACCTGTCTGGAGGCAATGGCCACAATATTCTTCTTTCCCTAAGGGAAAATCATAAGGAAATCAAATTTCCCAATCTAGGAAATTATCTTACCGCATTGCTTGGTAGTGATCAAAGAGATGGTGGTAGGTGGTGCTACATCTGGTATCCTATACAACTTATTTTCCAAAGTAATAATAACATTGTGAGGCCTAGACTCATACGCAACATGTCGCTTCCACATGTATGGTTGTCCTAATAATACATCACAAACTTCAAGAGGAACAACATCACATAGTACCTCACCCATGAAGGGATTGATGTTGTAGGGAAGGCGACACTACTGGCTAACACGAAGATATCATCCTTGGTGAAGCCACCCAATGGTGTATGGCTGAGGGTGTGCTAGGGTCAGTAGGCCCAACCGCTTTATGACCTTTGTTGAAATGAGTTTCTTTTGGATCCCGTTGTCGACAATGAATTGCAACAGAGAACCCTTCACCTACATCTATGAGTGGAAGAGGCGATCTCCCTCCTCTAGATATTCAAGCTCATTCTTCTAGATCTTGGTGGTGGCAGCGATGGCACTAGGCTCTACATTAATAATATTCTTCCCTTTAGCATTCCCCTTGTCGAGTTTTGATTCAAAGTTGAAACATGCATCTGATTTGGAAGCCTTCAGCTGGGCCACTAGTGACTGCTTGGCCCGACAGTCACTTGTGTTGTGAGTGGGGCTCTTATGGAACTCACATCATTTTCTTGTGTCCTTATTTATCTTCATGGTGTTGCTATTTGCTTGCGGCTTCAGCGGGTTGTCTTGGGCTTCCCCACCTTGGGTTTTTCATTTTCTCTACGGTTTTGGGGCACTGTTCCCTTGCTTTGTATTCACAAATCAAAAGTCTCACTTATTTTTCTTAAATTTATGCTCGATCTTGACAGCGTATCAATAGGTCGTACCAAGAGATGAGATGTCCAGGAAATCAATCTCATCATGGATGTACTTGTGTAGACATTCACGATACTTGAGTACTAAATGTCACTCAGAATATTTGATACCCAACTTGGTACAAAAGGTATGAAAAATATTTGTGAGCTATGGCATGTCTTGGTCCCTTATCTATTGTAGTGTGCTCCGCTTTAGGTATTTATTATCGTAGCTCCTCACAAGGTAATACTACTCCTTGATGGAACCCTTGAAAGAATTCCAAGTGGGTGCAGCTAAAGATAGTGAGGGTGCACTCTTGTCCCTCTTCTCATAGTAGGTTTCCCATTAGTCCTTGATGTGGGGGGCGACTTTGAGGAGTGCAAAAGTAATCTTTTCCTGGTTAGAGAAATCATGAACCAAAAGTTATCCTTATAACTGATTTAACCATTTATCTACGACATTTGCATCAATCGGACCTTCAAATATGGGGATATCAAAGTTAACTTGTACCTTAAATGGTGTGGCACTTCCAGAGTGACTGTTGGAAGGAGACGTGTCACTTGTGAGTAGTTGCAGAAGGATCTGGGCAAAGTTTTCCATCATCATGTTCCTCTATTGCTCGAGGGATTATTTGAGCAATATTTTGAAAGGATCTTTAGCCATAGGAGGTCGTCGAGATTTGCAAGGTTGGTCTTGCAAAGGTTCAACCAGTTTGATCCCTAACTCCTTATACTCTGACCTCGTTGGAGACATGCAAAGAAAAACAGAGAAAGAGTAGACCGCTCTGATACCATTGATCCAAACTTAAACACAAATGCAACAAAATACAAATAAAGGCCTATTTATTATTGAGAAATAATGGAAAACCCTAAACATCAAAAAACCTAACCCTAGGAGATAGAGTGCCAAAATTGTGGGCCCCATTTGTGTAAATTGGTACATCAATTTCCCGGGGTCATAACTTTGGCATATGATCTTTGTTTAATGCACACAATACATCATTAGAAAGATCTATTTGAGGAATACAAATTTTAGCTACAAAAATCAATTAAAGATTTATGTTTTCCCATTTTCCAAAAAAAATGTCGTTTAGGGCCTCAAAACAGCTCCTGAAGTTCAGGACCTGAAAAACAACCAAAAATAGTAAATTGTGCTACGATTAAGGAAACTGAAAAACTGAAAGAAACAATGGTGCGAGTGCAAGTGGAATAGGCAGATAGCCACCTATATTCACCTGTATCAACAATGCTTTCAAGCTTTGTATCCCCCCATTCCATGGCTTGCACCTCATATTCAATGTGGATTGCTTTTGGCCATACTTTCCACCATTGTTAGGCACATCAGAAATTGCTAAGCAGTTGACACCAATAGAGCTCAATCCATACTACATTGAATAGTCCACAACTTATCGGATCATGGACACATAGTTTAAGAACACTCACAAATAGAGGATCCAACTATATTAAATTGTCAAAGTTTGTCAACTCTTGCACTAGGGCAGGTGGCTCACCAAGGACTAAGTTCAACAAAAATTTCCCCATATCATGGAGGCACTCAATGCAATGGAGACCATTTCTTCCTAAGGGGGGAAGATTGATTTAGGTGAATATTGGTGGCCACCCACCTATTACACTTGGACCCCAACACTGTTTCTTTTAGTTTCCTTAATTGTAGCATAATTTACTATTTTTGGTAGTTTTCAGGTCTTGAACTTCTGGAACTATTTTGAGGCCCTAAAAAACTTTTTTTTTAAATAGGCATACCTAAAGCCTATGGCAAGGGTTTTTAGTAGAAATTTGTATTCCTTGGATATATATTTATAATGAGGTATCGTACACGTCAAATGGAGATTGCATGCCAAAGTTATGACCCTGAGAAGTTGGTGTACAAACTAACCCCAATGGGGTCCATAAAACTTGTGGCACTTCATCTCCTAGGGTTATTTTTTTTTTTATGTTTTGGGTTTTCCCTTGTTTCTCAATAATAAAAAAGCCTGCGAGCCTCATTGTAACACTGTTCAGAGGCATGCAGCTGCCACATCTCTTCTCAGAGATAAGCTTTCATCGCTTGAGCTAGTTTATTTCCATTATGCATGTAAACAATTTTCATAATTTTGTTATCAATGAATTAAAGTTCAGTTTTCGTTGTAGCTTTGTGTTTCTATTTAAATATGTAATTCATTTCATTTCGACATAAATCTCGATCACAATAAATCTCATGTAGAGTATTTTCATATGTAAAAATATTTGTTCTTTGATGTAATAAAATTCATTTAAGGTCCAAGATGACATAGTCCAAGTATCTCATATATCTACTTGTCAGGTTTCAAATGATAAACCTCAAGCCCACAACATCACCCTTCCTATTTGGGGTCAAAGTAGAAGATGGTAGTGCTACATCTTTGGTCAGTTTTACCATGTTTCAATAGCTGGTTAGGAATTTTCTAAATGTCACCCATTCTCAACTCCATAACTCATATGCTATTGGATTTATTTTCATTTACATGCATGATTCACATGAACTACATTGGAAGACTATCAAATGAATGTTTTGATATGTCAAGAGTACCACTAGCTTTAGTATACATTATGTAACAAACTCTACGTTAGATATTGTTGGTCATAGTGATTCAGATTGGACTGGATATGAAACATTGTAAGTCCACCTCAGTTATGTCATCAACCTAGGTTCCAACCTTATATTTTGGTCCAACAAAAAAAACAAAAACATCCATTTCTTTTTCATTAGCAAATATCATACATGAATTTGAAAATCAAATATAAAGGTGCAATAAATGGCACAACTCAAGCCATCTAGTTGTAGCACTTTCTCATAGAGACTGGTATAGAGTTTTATTGACTAGCTATTCTCTAGTTTGATAATTAAAGTACATTAAAGCTATACAAATATCATGTATATCGACAAAGAAATAAAGATATAGAGATATAAATGCACTTCATTTGAGGATAGATCCATGATGGGGTCATTGATATGCAATATTTTCCTTGTTCAAAACAAGTTGTAGGCATATTTACAAATACATTCAACAAGTAGAAGTTTGTATCTTCATAAGATATCTTGTGGGTGAAGGACATAGTTGCATAATAATTAACATAACATTATGTTTTGAGAGGGAGGTTTCATTGCAATAGGTTTTCCCTCTTTTCCTCATCTTTTATTTATTTTTTTGTAGTTGTCTTATTTATAAGTATCTAACATGGCTACATATAATCAAGACACATTTATTGTATACAATTTAGTTGTGCTTTAGGGGGAATATTAGTGTACATGCATATTTACTTAATGGATAATTTCTTAAATTCTATAGTTCATGTAAGAGAGTCAACTTGATATTAGATATTCTTCATTGGGTAAGAATATTCTCCTCTTAGGCAAGTGCACACCTCTCATTGGGGTGCATAATTTCTATTTCAATTACTCTATGGAGTCTAATTCAACATGCAAATTTTGGAATCATTTCCAATGAATGTGTACTTCATGTGCATGGGCTAGATTCAACATGCAAACTTTGGAATCATTTCCAATGAGTGTGCTTCATGTGCATGAGGATAGGAGGGAATATTTGTTATGCATGCATGAGTTTTAGTACACTTAGTTTGTGTATGGCTAGTTAATTGAGGCTAACTTCATTACATGGCCAATTAGATGAGACTAAGAAGTTGTTTACTAGTGATTACTTATAGGCGAAGGCACAATAACTTTATCATGTATAGTATAATATAATTTTCACACAATCTCTCTTTGTTCCTCTTGGTCTCAAACTTGGGATTGTCGTTTTTACTCTTGTGTGCAAATTATCCAACAATTTTACAATAACCTTATTCCAATTTTTATATGTTGAAATTGTATTTTATCTCTACTACTGAATTCAAATCTTGTTATCTTGTTAATTTTTATACAATGTGTCCATATTCCAAATACAAGTTTGGAACATAATAATTTACATATTGGAAAAAGATTAATATTTGAAAATTTTCAAATATATATATAATTTTATTCAACAACTAATTTTTACTGTTAATTCCTAACAACTACTTCATAACCGCTAACTTATGCATCCCTACTATTTAAACATTTCGATTGATTGATTTTTTCACAATTGTCTTGAGAATGAACCACATTAGATGGTTCGAAAGGTCCACTAACAATTTATGATGTGAGTAATCGGAAGACATTATCAAAATTTTCAAATCCTTTGAAAAAATCAACTATCAAAATAAATAAAATTATAGTAATTTGGAAATAAACTCATAATGTTTTCCTAATATAATCAATAATAACCAATCATAGAAAATCATAAGAAAAATTATTTCAAATATATTGTATCTTGATATAATGTCACATGTTCTTGTTAAGGTACTCCTTGATGTAAAATCATTTGTTCAATTCTCTCTCCAAATAGGATTGATATATTGAACATAATGAAGATATAGTCTAAACTTACAAAAAAATTATTATATAAAAAATTAGATAAAAAAATATACCCCAACTAATTATTTTACATAAATAAAATAATAAACAAATAAATGGTTATAAATATTGTAACAAACTTCAATAAATCAAATTTGATGCTACAAAAATTAATATTTTTATTAACTTAAAAATTTTAATAATTTTTTTATAATAAAATTTGAATTTGATATTACCCTTCCTAACATTACCACGTATTTTAATATCTATAATTTTCTCAAAATTACTTTTATAACGAGAGAGGAATCTTTAAAATTAAACATCTCTGCATAGTGAGAAAACATTCAATGCTAGTATTATTAAAAAAACATTTAAAAAGATACGCCTCCACATGTAACAATCTATCATTCCTTTTTTTGGAATTGAAATTTTACATTTCAATCTGTATGGTATCATAATTCTAACTCAAACTTGGTAACTATGGTTTAGATACTCAGGTCACAGATCAATGATTCATTTCACTAAGTTCTTTAATTAACTCCAGAGTACTGAGAAACAGGAATGCTCTGGGAGTTCCTGAAAACATTGCGAGGATCAACTTTACTCTTCACTTGAACGAGTCTGTCGAAATTATGAAGAAAATACTTCTCTCCCCACTTCCTCGCTTCTTCCACTGAGCAAGTTCCATTGAAGGGCGCAGAGCCCAAATCCAGATCAGGATAATTCACATAGGCCGCCCTGGGGTTCATGGACACGTAAGGAGTCATGTATTTGTAAAGCTCGCGCATGTACTCAATATGGCGGGCTGCATCGTCACCAGCTTGTCGATACCACGTCAGCACATACTGTATGTCGAACAGAGTACCTGCACGGTGAGGAAAGGGCAGGGCACTCGTCGATATTTCATCCATTCTCCCGCCAAGCGGAGACAGAATGATATTGGCCCCCAGTTCTTGCTCCAGAATCGGCCATAGTCCACGGAGCCCTGATTTGGGTATAGGCTTTCTTGCGAAATCCGACTTGTTCTTGAAGTAATTCCTGCCGGAATAATATCTGTTCCCTAGTTGGCTCACGTTCGTTCCTGAAAAATATGATACCGCCTGTATCCAGCCCATTTCCTCGCAGTCTACGGCGGCCATGCCCAGCTCAGGGAATATTTTATCAACTCTGTGGAGGAGCTGCTTCTTGGATCCCAGATACATGCCGTGAAAGGACGCTCTGATGTTCGTGGTCGTGTCGCCATGACTGATGATGCCAAATACCTGTGCGCGCATAAACAGATCGCGTTCCACGTGGGGCGCCACGTGTTGCCATCTGTGCACTGCGTCTGTAACATTATGTCTTCCCGTTTTCAAGACTGTAAAAACTGTGAGAACAGAAGGGACTCTTACCAGTTTGATTTTCCATGCAATCACAACGCCCCAGCTCCCTCCGCCGCCTCCACGGATCGCCCAAAACAGATCCTCTCCCATCGTTGCCCTGTTCAGCACCTCGCCCAACGCATCAATGAACAACGCGTCAACAACGTTGTCCGCCGCGAGGCCGTATTTTCTCGTAAGTAGCCCGAGCCCGCCTCCGCTGAAATACCCGCCGGAGCCCACGGTGGGGCACATTCCACCGGGAAAACCATGGATTTCACTCTTCTGCGCAATTGCTGAATACACCTCTCCCAGCGTTGCTCCGGCTTCCACCCAGGCCGTGCCGGAGCTCATGTCGACATTGATTTTGTGGAAGTCCATGAGGTCGATGAGAACGAATGGGATGTCGGAGGTGGAGGAGAGGCCCTCATAGCTGTGCCCTCCACTGCGTACTCGAATCTCCCAATCTTGTTCTATGCAGCACGCCACCGATTTCTGCACCTCGAACCTATTCGCAGGAACGATTATAAGGGCTGGTTTTCGCACACCAGGCTCTGTGAATCGCAGGTTTTGTAGAGAAAATCTCAACAGAGAAGCATATTCATCATCAGCAGCAACATTAGCAGAATCAGGAGTTGTTAGGTTTATCACTCCACCAATATACAGGCATGATATTAGGCGCTCTTGCCGATCTATAGAAATTCCATTGACAACACAACCAGAGTTTATGAACAAGTACAAGAGGAAAGCTAATGAATGGACACAGTTAGTGAAACAAAAGCTCTCGGCCATTGTCTCGCTCTTAGCCTCTGGCTTTTCTGCAGAGCTGCAGCGTTTGCTAGAGGAAATCGCTGGTTCTAGTACTTATACAATTGGATTTAGATTTTGTTTACCTGCTTTGCATTCTTTTTCATACGTTTAATCAGAGGGTATATGTTTAATTTTTCATACGTTTAATCAGAGGGTAGGGTATAGGGTAGGGTATATGTTTAATTAGAGGGATAGAGTATATATGTTTTTTAGGTTTAGTGCTCAAATTGCCAGGTATATGTGACATAAATTATGATTCATAAATGAAAGACAACTTATAAGATAGTAAGATAAAGACACTGACAACTGTACCTTTCTCATTAAGTCATCAAATCAAAATGTGCTACATAGATAGTGCAATGCCAATAGAAAATAGAAATAGAAAATATAAAACAACTATAGTTATACGAGCCTCAAGAAAATAGGTAACCCATGACTCATAAGTCAACAATCCTTATAGTCATCATCAAAATCAACATCAATGTTCTCATCATCATGGTCACCACTGCTCGCCTCTGCATCCTCCTCCTTCCCTGTATCCATAGCCGCCTCTGCATCTGCTAGTGTGGAGGATGACCCCTGTAACATATTATTGTCATCAAATCTAACAGGCTCTAGCACTGGATTATTGAAATCCATGTTGCCCAATGCGAACTCAACACTACTGTTCAGACGCATATCATTAGGAAAGACATCCCACATCTTTGTCTTTCCACTCAACCACTTTTCCCCCTGCCTGTAAATAAGACGAAGGTTGGTGTGCACATACACCATTGTCTTTGCCCTGGACTGCTCAACCTTGCTCTTCTTCACACTATACAAATTCTCATATGTGTTCCAATTCCTCTCGTAACAAGAGGATGAAGTCACTTGAGAAAGGAGCCTCATGGCTAACTACTGAAGAGGAGGGCTTGTTGCCCCATGATTTTCCCACTAAGAATAGGGCTTCTTAGCCCCCTTGTCTCTAATCACATCATATCCTGCAAATCGACTACTGCCAGTGGAAAACTCTGCAAAGGCATCATCCACCTCATCAAGCAATGCTCTATCCTAAAAAACCCACCTGAATGCATCTTTCCTCCCTTGTGAGATTTCACCATCCATGTGAGGAGGGAATCTGCGGGAAGGTCCACCATTCAACCACTTATGGTTATAGTATTTCGGGTTCAATGAGTGAGCTAAACAATGTAAACGTGTGCAATTCTTGTTCCATCTGCTAACAAGAATATCATGTATAGTACCACAAAAAGCCTTTGCTGATGTCTCATACTCGGGGCACTCACTTTGTAGAATAATGCTCCTCACGGACTCAATCATGGAATCACATCCCTCATAAACCTCTCCTAGGATGGGTTTGTCTGTATCTGCAAATTGAAGCAAAGAAATGATAGGGTCCATGATCTGAATAATTAGATCTACCCTCTCCCACCAAGCATCATCTATCACTGTGTTCACTCTTTTAGAGGCTACTTGATCTGTCTTTCTCCAAAAAGACCAAAACTCAGAAATAACCATGGCCCCAAGAGTGGTCTTGACCTCTCTCAACCTCTTCAACATGATGAATAAAGTGGCAAACCGTGTATCAACAATCTTCAACAATGATAGATTGTTGTACTCCTTGTAGATAGTGAGGGCATTTGTATGATTTGCACAAAGTTATGGACATGGCGTGCATCCTCAATAATGTTACCAATCTAAAACACATCAGAAGCAATGGATTTTAGTGCTAAGTTCAATGAATGGACAATGCTAGGTGTCCAAAACACTTGTGGATATTTAGCTTCCACAATCATGCCAGTAGCCTTGCAAACAGGTGCATTATCTATAATGATTTTCACACAAAAATTAACATCGACATCTTCAATAACTTTAATAAATAACTCACCCATAAATTGTGCATCCTTGTATTCTCCAAGTGTATCCACTACCTTTAAGAAAACTGGACCATTCAAGGAAGACACCATGAAGTTGATGATTGGGTGTCATGCTGGATCTGTCCATCCATCAGAAACAATGCTAACCTCAGATGTTGACCATAATGCTTTAATAGGCTCAAACATTTTTTGCACCTCTTTTTTTCCTTCGTCAACAATGTGGTTCTAAGCTTCTCTGAACCAAGAGGCACATACTATGATGGAGACCCGTGAGTTAGAGCTTGACATATCTCAATAAATAGAGGTGAGCATGCAACATGAAATGATATGAAATCTTGATAAAAAAGAAGGCAATAGTGAGATCAAGCTCTTCCTGTTTCTCTTTTTGAAAAATATTGTCCATTGGACCAAGTAAAATTGCTCTTCTTTTTGTTGTTTATCCCCAATAGAACTCTCAAATGGAAATTTGGTGGTGGATTTCCTAAAAACGGAAGGGGGTCTTCGTTCATGGTTTTTCTTGATTTTGCAGCCACTTTGCCATACCAACAATGAACTCCTTTTCCATTTCTTTCCTCTTTGTAAAAGAACAATTTTACAAGCTCTAATTCAAGACCCTGGTAAAGCCAACAAATGGCCTTTAACACGGTAATATGTGCTTTTGAAAGAAATGTGGCAAAAATTGCATCTCCATTGCACATTGCCTCCTCCCTTCCCCTTGGTGCTTGTCCCATCCTCTCTTGTGACATATTTTTACAAGGGATATTTCTCAATGTTATCTTTAAGTCCTCGTCTTCCCTCAACATTACTTGCAGTAGACTTTGATGATATTCGGGGAGGAGGGGTATTTCCAATGGAGACATTCTTTCCCTTCCTTTGCCTCCTAACTGCTACTCTTGATTGAGCCATGAATACTGTAAAAAAACAAACAAAACATGCACAAAATTGTAAAAAAAAAAATCATATACAAACTGTTGTAATAGAAATGAAAAAAAATTGAGATGAAATGCACTTAATTGGTGCTTGAATCTCCTTGCCGAACTCTCCACACCCTTAGCTCCTTGCCCACAACTCAACGTATGCAAAATTGAAAGAGAGAAATGGTAAATGAATGAAAGAAGATGTTTTTTTATGCTCGCGAGTTTCATTTTTTTGGGATTTGAATCCCAAAATTGGGACATGTTGTGTCCTAACGGAACACATACGAGATTCGACTATGTCCCGTTAAGACACCAAGTGTCCCATTCTAGGATTTGAATCACCACCAAATTGTATTTGATTCATGAGATTTAGACACGTAGCCTCCTTTCAGCGAATTTGATTTCATAGGTGGAAAGATACTCTGAGCAAATTGCCATTGATATGCTTATTCCTTTGATTATTTTTGGGCATGACTTTTTTTTGTTTTTTGTTTGAAATTAGAGAAGGATTGGTTGGAAATACCATTTTATTTGTAAAATTTGAATTTATTTAATATATTTTAATAATAAAAAATATTTTATTAAATTTTATATAATATTAAAATTTGAAAGTCTTATAAATTTTAATTTTAGATCTATTAAATTTAAGAAGTAAAATTTAAGAGTTATTTGGTATTTCAAAGAGATTTGATTTGTCCTAGAATCTTTGATATATCTAGACAAATCCAAATCTCTTGAAATGCAAATCACTCTTAACATACATCAAGACTAGTTTAATTATTAATTATAATTATAATTATTAATTTATATCTTTTATTTTTATTTTTTATGAAATTTAACCTAAAAAAATGTGTTAGGTCTCATTGATAATTATAATTATAAATTCTTTTAATTTAATTTTTTAAACATATAATTTAAATTTAATTAAATATCAAACAAATATTATATTACAACATTTTCTACCATAATATGCTGAAAAACTCTAAAAACAAAAAATAAAATAAAATTAAACTAATACCATAATCATCTTATCATCTCAATAGAAAATAATCATTTCACATATTTGGATATTGCAAATAGATTTCATTGTCCCTTTTATTTTAATGATTTTAACAATTTAAACAATGAAATTGAATTACTTGCGGAATTTGCCATCCGAGTGGACAATGATTTCACAAATTTGGAAATTGCAGAAAGATTTCAGCTTCCCTTTTGTTACAAAGATTTTAACCATCCAAACTTTGGAAATAAAAAACTCCCTGTAAACTTTCAGGGAAAAAAATAGAGAGTTACGACGAGGTACTCCGTACTCCATTCTCATGCGGAACATTATGCAGATGATTAGTATTGGAGTTTTAGTGAGATTTATAAAAAGAAGGGTTAGAATTAATTGTTCTGTTCAAGCCAATTTAGTTAAGAAAACCTTAACATAATTCATATGCTCAATCAATTAATTTCTTAATATAATTAAGATAATTAGATGTGATATATTTATGTTATTTTATAAAGGAAATATATTTACTCTTCCAACTTTTTCTTATCAAACGGTCTGTGAAAGAGTTACATATATTCAGAAGTGTGGAAATGTATAAGAGAAAATGGGATAAATTAATTTGTGCATGTATTTTTATTAAATTTTCAAAATTGTAGAGATTTGTTAATATTATAAATCTCAATTATATAATTTGTATAAAACATTTCTGTAATTCAAATGTTTTAAGAATTTTTTTGAATTTGTTTATATATTAAAACATATTTTAAATATTGAATAACTATCTCCTTTTAAATATGTAACTGAAATCCTAGCAAAAAATATAAAAAAACATTGAATAGTTGAACTTAGCCGTTAAAAAATTCCCACTCCTCTTTGATTCAAGAGTTGAGGACATAATTAATGGCTTTGCTGGCACCTAAAAAAATATTAGTACGTAATTGCAAAATTCCCACTCCTCTTTGATTCAAGTAGTTGAGGACATAATTAATGGCGTCGATGGCACCTAAAAAATATTAGTACGTAATTGCAACTATCAGAGCATGAGAGGGGTCGGAGATGGCAGGCAACCAAATGAGTTTGTCCATGGCTACAAACTCAAACCAGAGTTTGTACAACGGAACCAAGGTAATTAATTAACTTGAGAGCTTAGGTATTATGGGTTGACATCAGAAATGAATTGCAGAAAATGTAGACATTAAGTAAGATGGCAAAGACAAAGTAATGATGCATAATAAAGTTTCAATGGACATAGAGTAATATGATTGAGAGATTAAATGCCATGGGATTGACAGGGGAAATGATAGTTAAGGGAATAAAATAAAGTTTAAATATTTAAATATTTTATAATAATTATAAATGTTTTTTATAGTATATAATAAAATTGATAATTATAAAATTATTTGTGAGTGTTATATAAATTATGTTTTAAATATATGAGCTATGAGTAAAGAAGAATAAAGATTAAGTTAAATATTTATTATTTATAATAAAATCGATAATATAAAATGAAGTTAAATGAATATGAATTTAAGTATAATAGTGCAATCATATTAAAAAATGTGGTTTGCTATATATAGATAAGTTTATATCAATGACATGCACAACCACATTATTAGTGTGATTTATATACTTTTAGAAATGTTGATGATATAGATTTAATATTAATATTAATATGAATATTAATAATTAAGATAAATATTGATATTAATAAATATATAATTTTTATATTATAAAATATTATTATACTTATATTATAAATATGATAATAGTTATAATGAAGTCATTGATGGATAATAGTATTCACAGATGAAAGAGATTGGACGGAACGAAGGGCTTCTGAACGGAACGACTGCGATGGAAAATGACTGAAGGAAATGGTTGAAGGGTACGAGGTACTACAGCCGTCAGTCACCTGACCTATAACTACCCCCGTCAGCACCTCAGAACCCGCTCTTGTCTTTTTACCTCCTCACCTTTATGAATCGAGGGTTTTTACCTTATTTTGGTTTTTACTAAGGAGGGTTACAAGCTCACTGGTCGCTCTCTGTTCTACATTCTACTGGAGGTTTTTCCCTATTACCCTCACCTAGCACTGGACCCTGCTCCCTGGGGTTTTTGCTCTACAATTACTGTTTCTTTTCCTGTCGGTGCTGGTTTTCCGTCGGCCAGCTTATTTGAGGCATTTAGCCCATTTCCTAGTGCAGCTGTCGGCATGGATATTGACGTTGTTGATTATTTGGAGGATCCGCTGGAGGAAGTCTCCATATGGCAGTCCACGTATGCCGCCTCTAAAGGTATGCTAAATTTCACCGAAGGGTTTTCTGGTAATTTCGAAGTTTTTCCACAACCCTCAATTCTTGCTAATACCACCTCTGTGCTGCTGAAGGAATCCTCGTCTTGGCTGCCTTTCTCCTCGCCATCCCTGGCTACCCTGGGCTTTCTCTTTAATTGTATCATTCCATCCCCTGATCTCGCAGGCCTGTCATCTGCGCCATCGGCCCTCTCATTTGTGCCTTTGACAGAAGCCCCTTCCACTGCACCCCTGATTGTCGACCCCAACTCGTCCTCTGGTTGTGTTATCCCCTCAAGTTGTTTCTCCTCTGTTCCCCCTCTTTCTGATGCCATCCCTAATTTTCCCTATAACCCTAGCCCCTCCTCTAAGGCTCCAGAAGCAGCGAGGGTTTCTGTAAACCCTAATATACCAACAACCCATCCCCTGAAAAATAGAAGTACTTTAAGTCTCGGGCCGCAGACATCATTCTTCGGCTTGAAGAGGATATTCAGTGGGGGGACACAATGGATTGTGCTGACAAGGTTCTAGTGGGTAGAATCAGAGGCAGAAGCTACTCGGCAACCCGTTTGAAGACATGGGCTTCGGAAATTTGGGGTCAGCACTTGATGGACATCCCTTTTGTCCAAACTTTTGTAAGGGGATGGTTTGCGTTGCGATTTGCAAGGGCCGACCACACGAATTGGGTCCTCTCATCTTTTTGGCACTTTGAACATGCTCCAGTGCTCCTTAAGCACTAGACGCCTCTTTTCGACCCCGAGATTGAGCAAATTGGAGTTGGCCCTGTCTGGATCAGGCTTCCAGGCTTGCCAGTGCAATATTGGTCTGAGGACATCTTCAGAAGGATTCGGAATTCCTTGGGCACTTTCATGGACTACGATAAATCCTGCTAGACCACTGGCATGATGGCATATGCAAGAATTCTTATTCATTTGGATACTAGAGGAGGTCTTCAAGAACACATCACGATACAGTGGGGATCCTCTTTGCGAAAACAATTGCTTGACTATGAAGGCATCCCTTATCGTTGCAGAATATGTCATCAGGTGGGTCATCTTTACAGGGCATGCCCCCTCCTAAGGAAACACAAATAGGACACTCAAGATATGGAGCAAGACCCCCCTGCAGAACAGCCTCCTCCTCCTATTGCAGAGACCCAAATGGTTGAACAAATCAAGACTTCAAATACTGTAGAAGTGCCTCCTGCAGCAGCTCAGAAGAGGTGAGGCAAAACTTCTATTCAACCTCCTCCTCCTTTGACGCACTCCAGGGTTGCCAAGGGTGATGTCTTCTCATCGAGTATGTCTCTTTTTTCTAATGTTTCTTCATCACATCTTTCTGCATCTCATTCATCTCCCTCTTCTCATTTGCACCATCATTCTTTGGTTTCCCCTCCCCCCCTCCCCTATGTCCCCATTCCGGTGTCCAGGGCCCCCCTTTCCCCCCCTTGGCAGGGAAATCTTATATGTCTTGCTCCCTCCCTGTGCCTAATCTCATTTTCACCTCCTGCTCCCTTTTCACTATCCCGATCCCCTCTCATCAGCCTCCCTCCCCCTCTGTTAATTATGCCCCGTGATACTCCACTCGATCCAAAACCAAAGAGAGCCGGATGCAGTCAACCTAGATGTGGATATCTCCCTGGTCTCCCCCAAACCTTCAAAGGGCCGACCCTTTAATCTCAGCAAAGCGATTGCTCTGGCTTGGGAAGAGGTAGCCTAGGGCAAACAGAAGACTATTGACAGGGTTCTTAGAGTAAAGAATGCCCTCCCCCCTCCCCCTCCATGAAGCTTTTATCTTTCAATTGTCAAGGGTTGGCTAGCCCTGAGAAAAAATTAGCCCTGAAGAGACTCTTCTTGGCCGATCTAGTCGATTTGATTTTCCTACAAGAAACCCTATGTATGTCTAACTTGATCATCCCCTTACTGCAATCATGGATGTTGAGCTCAACCTTTCATGCTCTGGATGTATCTGGGAGATTTGGGGGTGTTATAATTGGTTTCCAGAATGGGACAATTGATCTAAGAAATATCTGGGCGGAGGAGGATTCATTGGAGCTGACATCTATTCTAAGGCCTTGGAGGCTGAAATCAGAGTTATAAATGTCTATGGTCCCTGCCAGAATAGAGAGATATTTTGGAGAAGGCTATTCAACAACTCTCTCCTGCAGGAAGACAACATTATCCTCGGAGGGGATCTAAATTTCTCATTGGGATTCATGGAATCTTGGGGTCATATGGCTCAGATAGGCCCACTATCTGATGTTATTGTAAACATGCTGGAGGATCACCACTGGATTGACATCTCATCTGCCAAGATCCAGTACACCTGGCAAAACAACCGTATCGGAGAACAAAGTCTGGCTAGGAGATTAGATCGTTTCCTCATTAAGGAAGCCTTTCATGTCCATCATGCTTGTATTAGGCAATGGGTTGGCACTCGAGGAATCTCTGATCATCGTCCTATATATCTGGAGCTCGATGTTGCTCACACAAGATCAAAGCTCCTTTCAAATTCAATTCAACTTGGCTCAGGGACCCCTCCTATATCAAATTGATTACTGATTTCTAGCAATCCCATTTGATCTCTGATGAGGTAGACCTTGCAAGGGGATTTGTATGCAATCTAAAGGAATTAAAGGGAATTTCTAGAAATTCAGCGCACAAGAAGAGGGAGCAGGATGACATTAGTTTAAGACAAGTGGAATAGGCCATCTCAGCCATTGAAGAAAATTCCGAGGGCATCTTCACCTCACTAGAGCAAAAAGTGCATAGCTCTTTCCTCATCAAACAAAGATCCCAAATTCTTAAAGATAGAGAGGAAAGTTGGAGACTCAGGAGCAGAGCAATTTGGCTACATGAAGGAGATGAAAACACAAAGTTTTACCATAAGTTTGCAAATGGACGAAAGGCTATAAACACTATATGGGAACTCCATAATGAACAAGGACAAGTGGTTAAAACTTCCAGAGAGTTGGCATCCTTAGCTATCTCACATTATAAAGGCATTTTTAAGGCCCCTGAAGGAGCCAACATACTAGAGATCATGCGTATAGCAGAACTCTTTCCTCATTTTTTTTGAGTTGGAGGAAGTGGAGGAGCTTTCCAAGGAAGTATCTCTAGGGGAACTTGAGGCCACCATCAAAGGTTTCCAAAAAGGCAAGCCCAGGACAGATGGTTGGACCATAGAATTCTACATCACCTTCTTCGACATTCTGGGGCATGATCTGCTAAAGGTGGTGGAGGACTGCTGAATATCTGGGAGGATGTCTTCATCAATCAAATCTATGTTCACTGCCCTCATTTCCAAGTCCAATAAGCCCTCATCCTTTAAAGATTTCCGCCCTATTTCTTTGTGCAACTGCCTTTATAAAATTAAGGCCAAAATCATTACTAACAGACTTAAGCCCATCCTTTCGGCCCATATCTCCCCTAAGCAATTTTCTTTTCTCCAGCATTGTCAAATTCATGAAGCCATTGGAATTACATAAGAACTTCTTCACTATGTGCACTTAAGGAACCCGGAAGGAATGATCCTTAAAGTTGATCTATCTAAGGCCTTTGATAGGGAAAATTGGCTATACATTCGTCTGCTGCTTACTCATCTGGGTTTTCCTTTTATATATATCAAATGGATCATGAGCTGTATTACCAATGTCCCATACAACGTTCTTCTAAATGGTGCCCCTACTCCATTCTTCTCAGCTGAGAGGGGACTAAGGCAGGGGTGCCTTCTCTCCCCCTTACTCTTCCTCCTCATTATGGAAGGCCTAAGCAAAATTATAAGCGTTGAACACAGAAGGGGAAGAATCGTGGGAATTAAGATCATTGACAGCTCTTTTTTAACCCACTTACTGTTTGTGGACGATGTCCTCATTTTCTTGAATGGAAGTATTGGAGACACTACTGCCCTACAGAATGTTTTTGTTCTATTTCAAAAGGCTATAGGTATGGTCATCAATGTTCACAAATCCACTCTGACAATAGCTAGCTGTTCTCAGAATGAAGTGGAATTTTCTCTGCATTGGTTTTCATTTACCCTCCACACTCTTGAGGATGGGCTGAAATATCTTGGTTTTAGGCTAAAACTCCAAGGATGCAGAATAGCTGATTGGACCTTACTCATCCCAAAGGTTGAAAAATGTCTGAACATTTGGTACCATAGATACCTTTCAAGAGCAGGTGGCTTGTCCTCATTAAAGCAGTCTTGGAAGTGACCCCTGTGTACTAGATGACTTTGGCGTGGATCCCTAGAGGTATTCTAGCAAGATTATAAAATATTTGCAGTAGATTTCTATGGAAAGACAACAAATAGGGGAGACTTTTTGCATGGGTAAATTGGGATACTATTGCAAGGCCCAAGAAATGGGGAGGTTGGGGCATAAAAAGATTGGACATATTTGCCAAAGCACTGGCTGCAAAACTGGGCTGGAAGCTAATTATGTCTCATAGTCTTTGGACCAAGGTTGCACATGCAAAATATATCTCCCCTTTAAATATGATGGATTGGATCTGGCAGGACCATAGGAACAACAACAACAACTCCATCATCTGGAAGGCAGTGTTAAACTCTATCTCCCTCATTCGAGATGGTCTAATGTGGAGAATTCAAGATGGTAATGCAGTTCGTATCGGTGTTGATCCCTAGATAGGTTGCGGTAACACCCGTAGACTACCAGCTGAAGTGATTGGTCTTTTATCTGATCAAGGCTATACTCATATCAGTCACATAGCTGATCCATTAAACATTTCTCTTTTTCAATAGGCCTAGAAATCAGCCCTTGACATTCATCTTCCAGAACAATGGCATCAGGCCTGGCTTGGCTTTACAGAGGCTCTTACTCAAGCACATATTCAGAAATCAGAGGGAGAGGATGAAATCATGTGGGCCTATGCAAAACATGGGAGATATTCGCCTAAGGATGGGTATCTGAAGATTATGGACTCTACAAAACCTGATCATATTGAGCCTTGGTGGAAAGCTCTCTAGAAACTTAAAGCTGCTCCCAGAACGTGCTTACTCATCTGGTCCATGCTTTCAACAAAATCCCGACAGGACAAAATTTGATGAAGAGATCCTTTCACAGACCATTTTGGTGTCACCTTTGCAAAAGCAGTGAGGAAAGTACTAAACACCTCTCTCTTGACTACCCTATCATCATAGCTCAATGGCACATCATCTCTGCTCATTACCCCTCCGTCCAAGTCTGGCGGGGGAGAAATTTATCTGAGGCTTGGAACAACTAGCTCAGCGGACACAGAGGAAAGGACAAGAACATGACGTTACTGATGTGCTGGGCTTTCTGGACAGCCAGGAACCGAGCTATTTTTTATCACAAGGAACCCCACTAGCTTTCTATATGATCCAGGGTGATAGCAGATTTTGATCAATTACCTGATGAAGAATCTAACCCTCCCTCTAGGAATATCCAACCATAGCATATTGATAAATCAATCCCTTGGGCCTATTTTGATGGATCAGCCCAAGAGGGGGGTTGGGGGGGGCGGGCATTCTATTCCTGAACGAATCCCATTGCTACAAAATCAAAATGAATCTAGAAAGAGGCACAAACAATTATGCTGAGCTTGCCACCACCAAACACCTCCTCCACTTTGCTCTCGAAAAACACTGCACTCATCTCCAACTGTTTGGGGATTCCAAACTAGTTTGCAATTGGTTAAATAGAACATCTCATTGCTCTACATTCTCTTTGAGGTGCATTTTGGTTGAGGCTGATAGACTTATATCATCCTTTGATACTTTTGCCTGTCATCACACTTTCAAGGAGCGCAACACAGGGGCAGACTTCCTATCAAAGGAGGTAGCACATCGGCAGGAAGAGGACTGGTTAATTCAAGAATAAATTGATGGAACTTTCCATAAATATTATCACAAACCTTTCATAAATCTTCATATGCCACAGGGGATATAATCACACTGTTTATATTTTTGTCTCTCTAGTATTATGTATGATGTTTTAATTTGAACATATAGTCCTGCAAAGTTCTCTTTCCAAAGAGACAATTTACTCTTTCGAACATTTATAGCTAAAACTTTTAAGTGACAGTTCATTTTTGAGATTTTCAAATGTACTCCCTGCGTGGAGATCATGATTTCTTTTTTTTTGTTAAACAAATGATGAGGGCAACTAGCCTCAATATGCATATGTTACGACATCTACATAATGTAATTTCTTATCACTAATAGAAATTAAGACTTTTTCCAAGGGAAAAAAATGATAATAGTTATAACACTAAAAATTCAAAAATAATCACTATTATATTATAATAATACGATAATATTAGTGATATTATAAAAATAAAATAAATCTAAAGGTTTATTTATATTATTAACAAAAGAGATTATTGATCCTAGACGTGTGTTCTCTAAATAAAAAAACAATTTCATCTATAATTAAAAAATGAATATGTTGTAAAGTAATTAGAAGTGAAAAAAATGGGTGAGTAAGACAGTTAGACCTTATAAATTTTCAAGAATATTCCAATACGAGATTTAAATAAACTATATAAGATATATGTTTAGTAATTTGATCAAATGTCTCTTTGTACATGTTATGTAAAATATTTTAATGTCAATTATGTATACATTGTATATTTTATACCATTTTAAAAAAATATTATGGACATATTACGAAAAAAATAAGTTTTTTTTGGCTTAAATGTTTATTTGGTCCCATATATTATCTACATAGAAGTTATGAAGAAATTTGATCCCTCTCTGCTCATGTTAGATGTATCTAATATGGATCTATGCTGGTAGTATGAGGGGATGTGTAAGTTTGTTAGTTCATTTTCATATTTAATATGGATCTATGCTAGTCGTATGAGGGGATGTGTAAGTTTGTTAGTTCGTTCATCAAGTTGATAGGTACTCTAAATAGAAAAATAATATAGACTATAATTAAAAAAAATGATTATGATGTAAAGTAATTAGAAGTAAAAGAAAAGTGTATGAGTAAGATGTTTAAT
>APFE030180411.1:9882-35522 GCA_000404065.3 Pinus taeda | reverse complement strand
TGTATTTTGCACTCTAAGGAAGTTTTCATGTGAAGAAATTTGATCCCTCTCTGCTCATGTTAGATCCATATTTAAGATGAACCTATGTTGGTTAATATTATAAACCTAAGGCATTATAAACATTGGGGAATAATATTGAACACAAAGGATTAATATTATAATCCGAATGGATTAGTAAACCTAGGGAATTTATATTAAACCACGAGATTAATATTATAAATTTTATGAATAATAATATATCCTAGGAATATGAACCCTTAGATTAATAAACCCAAGGATTAATACTAAAAACCTAAGTGATTATAAGCCTAAGGGAATAATAGTAAACCAAAGGGATTAATATTATAACTTAAAGGGATATAAATCTCTAACATATTAGAACATGATTGACCATGGTTGATTTTCATATTTAGACAATCTTTATCACCATGTGAGGTTGGATCATAATTTGACCGTATCAATATTCATATTGAGACAACATTTGTCACAAACCCAAGGGATTAATATTATAAACCCAAGGGATATAAAATCTAAGATAAATATTATAAACCTTAATATAAAAATTTAACCCGGACATTAATATTATAAATCAAAGAGATTAATAAACCCAAGGGATTAATATTAAAAACCCAAGAGATTATAAACCCAAGGAATTAATATTGAAAACCAAAGGGATTAATATTAAAAACCCAAGGGATTAAATCCTAGGATTAATATTATAAACTCAAAGGACTTATAAAAACTAAGATTAATATTATAAACCCTTTGAATAAAATTATACCCTAGGAATATGAACCCTTAGATTAATAGATCCAAGGGATTGATATTATAAACCCAAAGGACTAATAAGCCCTAGGGATTAATACTAAAAACTTAAAGGATATTAAACCCAAGGGATTGATATTATATTCCCAAAGGACTAATAACCCAAGGGATTAATACTAAAAACCCAAGGGATATAAAGAGTAAGGTAAATATTATAAAACCTAAAATAAACATTAAACCCTAAGATTAATTTTATAAACCTTACGATTAATATTAAAGGCCAAAGGCATTATAAACCAAAAGGAATAACGTTAAATCCAAAGGATTAATATTGAAAACCCAAGAAATTAATATTAAAAGCCCAAGTGATTAAACCCTAGGATTAATATTATAAACCCTATGAATAATATTATAACCCAACAATATGAACCATTATATTAATAAAACCAAGGGATTGATATTAAAAACTCAAGGGATTATAAACCCAAGGGATTAATATTATAAATCCAAGGGATATAAAGTGTAAGTTAAATATTATTAACCCTAAAATAATCATTAAACACTAAGATTAAATTTATAAACCTTATGATTAATATTATAAACCCAAGATATTAATATTAAAAACCCAGGGGAATAACATTAAGCCTCGGGGTTAATGTTAAAACCTAGGAATATTAACCTTAAAATTTATAAACCCAAGGGATTATAAACTAAAAGGATTAATATTAAATGCTTAGATTAATATTATAAACCCTTAGATGAATATTAAACCCTAGGAATATAAACCTTGCAATTAATGTTATTCCCTTCGATTTATAATATTAAGCGTAAGGTAGATATAATAAATCTTAGGTTTTAATCCCTTGGGTTTTTCTTAATGTTATTAATGTTAATTCCCTAGTTTTATAATCTCTTGAGTTTTTAATATTAAATCCTAGGAATATAAATCCTAAAATTAATGTTATTCATTTGGGTTTATAATCCCCTAGGTTTTTAATATTAATCCCTTGGGTTTATAATCTCTTGGGTTTTTAGTATTAATCCTTTGGGTTTGTTAGTCCTTTGGGTTTATAATATCAATCCCTTGGCTCTATTAATCTAAGGGTTCATATTCCTAGGGTATAATATTATTCATATGGTTTATAATATTAATCCTAGGGTTTATTAGTCCCTTGGATTTATTAGTCCTTTGGGTTTATAATATTAATTTAAGAGTTCATATTCCTAGGGTATAATATTATTCATAGGGTTTATAATATTAATCCTATGGTTTATTAGTCCCTTGGGTTTATAATGTTAATCCTAAGGTATATTAGTCCCTTGAGTTTATTAGTCCTTTGGGTTTATAATATCAATCTCTTAGCTCTATTAATCTAAGGGCTCATATTGTTGGGGTTTAATATTATTCATAGGGTTTATAATATTAATTTTAGGGTTTGATCCCTTTGGTTTTTAATATTAATCTCTTGAGTTTTCAATATTAATCCCTTGGAGTTTTAATAATAATCCCTTTGGTTTAATATTAATCCTAGGATTTAATGTCATTTCCTTGGGTTATTAATATTAATCCCTTGGGTTTATTAATCCATATGGTTTGTAATATTAATCCCTTGGGTTTTTAATATTAATATTAAAAACCCAACGGATTAAGTTTTTAATATGAATCCCTCAACTACCATAATTCGTGTCCATCTTCCAAGAATCACTGGATATGGGAAGACTCTTTCCATTCATCAAGATTCCTTCAATTCCAAAATAATAACCCGATGTCCTTCCTTTCATAATAGAGTATAATGAACAAGCTTCTTTAAAAACTTTGAATATTGTTGGAGCATATCACCAAATACTAAAGTGTTCTTGATTGTGAAGGGATCCAGAATGTTTCTTCATCAGAAAGAAAACTTTCCTCCATATAAATAGACAATTTGTTGAGCAAATGAAGTAAAATATTGACCTAATCCCAACATGACTTCTTAGGTCACAAGTGAACTCACAGGATGGTTATCCATTTTGCATCCCATCAATACCATTATGGCCTATGTCTAGAACTGCGAGAACCTTTTGAGGAGGAGTTCCCACGTTTACTTCTACGAAATAAAGAGTGTCTCCCATGTCTGTGCACCAAAGTCTATTGTCATTTCAAAGCCTAAGGTTTCAAGCCTCCTGTGATGATAAGTCGAATTATTTTTGGAATGTCAGGACCTTGTAATTCACATGGAACCCAAGGGAATAAACCCAATCCCTTAGGCTTTTAATATTAATCCCTTGGGTTTATTAATCACATAATAGGAATAGAGACCTTTGAGAACCCATGATAAGAATTGCATCGAAAGTAACAATTCTAAACCTTACCTAATTAACATTTGGGGAATGACACATGGAAACTATTTGCAACTCTCTTAGCATCAAGTGTTTGAAGGTAATATTCGTGCTTAGGATCAGCGATATACTTGCACATGCATTTAGCTTGAAGTTTCATCTCATTGTAGCAATCAGCGGTTGGCTTCGACTACTATGATGAACATTGCAGTAATGCACAGGCTCAAAGCCATTGGATCGCAAGTAACAACGGTGCATATATCTTGTTATTGGATTCATGAAATCCTACCCCTGCACATTTAATTCCATCATCTGGTTCATAAGATTGTCTTGCGTGGTGTGTTAATTCCTCACAGTAGCATTTGAACAACATTAGGGTTGAGGGTATCTTATATGTTTTTGGTTGAAATATGAAATCCCTGGCTCTTGAAATGTCGTTTCATATAATGGAAGTGCTCCAGGGGCTTCAATTATTATTTGATAAATTAAAAGTTAAATGAAACTACAATACATTACCTAAATTCATTTCAATTACTACTACCACCACATTACCAGAGACAATAAGCACACCCAAATTATAACATGTTGGAGGAGAGGCAGAACCATAGATTTCATGTTCAATTGAAGCACATTCCAAGAAAATTGAATCTTGCCCATCGATTAAAAAAAAAAAAATCAAATTTCACAAACCCCATCCACCCTGACTCTACACACACACACACACACACATGCAATAAAAGAGAAGGTGAAAGAAAGATTATAAAAAGAAAAAACAAACTAACTAACTAACTAAATATGGAAAAATATAGAGTTAAAGAATAAACTAGATGAAAACTTAGAGTTAAAGTAACATTATAGTATGTTAAACTTAGAAAAAAAGAATGATGAATAATTATATGGTATTTGAGCTGAGAGGCTCATTCTACAATCTAGTATGAGGGGATGTGTATGTGTGTTTGTGCTCAACTTGGAGTTGATGCGTATCCTTAAATTTTTTTACTTTAAATGAAAAAATAATGTCATCTATAATAAAAACATAAATGATTATACATATTTGGTTAGTTTTAATTAAAAACATTATAAAAAATTAATAATCACATTCCCATGATGCTGACTTGGTTCGTTGATATATCACTTTCACTCTTTGAGTAATAAATAAAATATTTTGATGTCTATGTTAAATAATATAATTTTATATAAATTTACAAAGACAAAGTAATTAAAAGAAAAAAAACTATTATTTCTCTTATAATATTTCAATATAGAACTTAATGAGATTTGATCCTCCTCGACTCTTAGTAGATATGTTTAAGAAAATCTCTACATTTAAGATAAATTAAAGATGAGGTGTAAATTATTAAAATAAATAATAAATATTGAAAAGGAATAAGGAAAGTTATAAGGATATATATATATATAAAATATATAAAGCAAGATGGTTAAAATAAATTTAAGAAGTTAGGTGTTTAGAAGTAATTATACATGTAGGTCATTTGATAGAAAGCACATAGAGGGGTGTGATTTTGTGGGTGTATTAAGTAAATTGAAAAGACAAACTAAAAAATGGGAAGAAAGAATTAAAAGTATATAGAAATGATATTAAAAAAATTTAGCAAGAAGAGAAAAATAAATAAATAAAAATAAATAAATGGTAAGGACGTTGGAAAGCCATGGAACAAAAACAACAAGATCAAGGAGGTGGTTAAGGATTCATGACAAATAAAAAATTGATCTAGGTGGACAACAATGGCCATCCATATCTTCCTTTCAATGAACATGGTTCTCCATCTTGATTTTTTTTGTTATGAATTTAGGATCCTAAACTTCCAGGACCATTTTGAGAGCCTAAACAATACTTTTTTGCAATTCAAAATCTTGGGATTTCCATGGCATGCCCAAGTGCTACCAAGAATTTTACTTCTTGGTTAGATATTTGCAATGAGTTATTGTGCGCCCCAAATGAAGGTTGCATGCAAAAGTTGTGCCCCAAGGAAGATGACATATCAACTAACCACCTTGGGGCCGACAATCCTTTTGGAGTTTTGCCTCCTAGGGCAAGGGTTTTGAACCTTTAGGGTTCTTTGTTTATGTTAAAAGGACAATATTTTCACCTCTTTTATTTTTTTTGCAAATGAGCGCAATCATCATCTCTCTCTCTTGAGAGATAACTACCATCATTCTAGTTATTTTTTGTTTTATAGTACTTTTTTATTTTATTCATTAATAGAATTTAGGTTTTCACTATATTATTATATTCTATGCTATATTTGCATGTACGTGTTCTATTTCATTTCTCATCTTTCATTTAATTCTTCATATAAATTGAATCAATGGTATTAGGTTAAGTTTGTTGCTTTTTGTTTCTAAATGCATGTCCCTAAAGAATTCAAAGTACAAAAAAATGGGTCTTGAGCTAGTTTCACTCAGGGACTATCACTCTCACTTTCCCAAGTAACATCCCAAGGTGAAAGAAAAGAGAGATGATGGAACATAAGATCTAATCAAGTTACTCCCTGAGGAAGCACTCACATAACAAAGAATTAATATGATGGAAAACTCCTCCCCGATCCTTTGATGACTACTAATGGTGGCAAAGGAACCTTTACCAAGTGCCAATATTATATGTGTGATACTCTTCAAGTTATAAGTTGAATTTGTTATCCATTTATTTGGAAGCTATATAGATGCAAATTCTTTGGAGAAATGGTTAATTCTATTACAGGGCTATTACTCTATCCAAAAAAATTGACAACAAAAATATCACCTTCCAATCCTTGAAATGCCTTTCACATGTTACAAATTAGTGGGAAAGTCACTCGGATATACAAAGGAAATATTATTCTACGATATTCATGGAAATATCCACTTGGGCACCCTTTATTAGCACCCTCAAGGAGGAATTATATCTTATTAGGAACTATGATGATCATTACATGAGATGGACAATTTTGTGAAAAGAGAGAAACTAGGTGATACCAAAGTACACTAACATTTTCCATACCTTTTTTCCAAATATTGTTATTAAAGAATTTTAGTGATACCTAGTTTTGAATTACTACAATGGCCTACATAGGTTAAGAGATTGATTTCTTGTACATCTCCTCCCAATGAGTGTCTTATCGATATGCTATCAAAACTAGTAGAAATTTAAGTAGAGGAATAAGTAGGAGTTCAAGTCTGCAAATTTGTCATGATAGAAACTTAAAAAGGGTGACCCTAGATCGCAGAAAAAAGGATAGATAAAGGAGAGACAAACTTAAGAAAATTGGTACAAGTCGCGGGAAAACAAGGGTAATGGGAAGTCAAAGGACACTAGAAACTAGTGTGAGTTTCATAAAATCCCCGGGCATAACTCTAATGAATGTCACAGAGAGAGAGAGAGAGAGAGAGAGAGAGAGAGAGAGAGAGAGAAATATCCACGATATTTTATGGATCATTACGCCAATTTATTCTAATTCAAAATAAAAAGTAGTAGCAATAGATAAAAGAGATCTAATATAAGTTATCTTAGAAATAGGAGTAAATATCTCACCAAAGTAAATTCTATCTAGAAATAACCTTTTTCTTTAAATGAGCTTTATATTTCTCCACTCTTCCTTCTACATTCAAATTATTCTTAAACACCCATTCATTTACAATGGGATTTGTTCCAAAAAACAAATCCACTAGATCCCAAGCCTCATTCTTGTCCAAGGATTCCATTTCTTTAATCATGGCAGTTTTCTAGAATTTTCCATCCTATGGATCCACTACCTCCCTAACAATTCTAGGATTATCATTAGTAATAAATTAATTAATTAATTAATGGAAAATTAGGTGGCGTATACGTTTTTGGTTTCCTTCTTTTTTGAACCATACTCCTTAATATCAAATCATGCGGTTCTTATTCTTATTATGGTGGAAATTAATTAATAGAGCAATGAAATACACAAAATATTGTGAAAACAAAAATACATAAATGCATAGAACAAGAGAGACACAAATATATGTGGTTCACCCAATTTGGGCTACGTCAACAGTGAAACAATCAGTCCTTCCTTTTATATTATCCAACAAAATGAAGAGATACAACCTACAATAGATTCGTTGTAATTTCCTCTTCTCTCTCACACAATAACCTCTCTCTTTCTCGCTCAAAATAATAATACACATCTGCAATACAATTCCCTCATATAAATAAAGGAGTTGCCTTCTAGGGAAAAAGACCCTAAATTAAACATAACATTTACCATTAGATATTTGCCTAATGAACAACCTAGATTGACTATGAAATTACAATATTTTACAAGGAAAATGTTCATCTATTTTTAGCTTCAAGAGCACTACCCACGAACCCCCATCGAGGGGGGAGGGGGGGGCTCCAAACTTGTAGTCGCCCACCCTGGACCACCCAGAAAGAAATGGTGGTGGGGAATCCCTCCTACAGTCCCCCTGTTGGGGATTGGGATCCAAACACAGTTGAAACAAGACCTATGAATTAGGAAGATAATTAGGTTCCACATCCAACAATCTCTCACTCAGAGACTGATTATATCAACTCCATCGTCGCTTCACTTGCTAGAAAATGCTTCCACTTTGGATATGCTTGTTTCTCATCTTCATCATCATTCTTGAAGGAAAATTGAAACTGAGCAGTAGCTCAATTTCTCCCTAATTACTACCTTTGTCAACATATCTTCCAGATTCTGGCTAGTGTGTATCTTTTCTAGCTTCAACTATCCATCATCCAAAACTAACCGTATGAAATGATACCTTAGTTTTATATGTTTAGTATTATAATGAAATGTTGAATTCTTTGCAAGATGAATGACACTTTGGCTGTCACTATATAACCTACTCATCTCCTGCTTCTTTCCCAACTCATCCATAAACCTTTGTGACCAAATCATTTCTTTACTAACCTTCGTAGTTGCAACATAGTTTTCTTCTATTATTGAAAGTGGAAAAATGTTTTGCAATTTTGAAACCCAACTAATGGTTGTTCCACCTATAGTAAATACATACCATGTGGTTCTCTTTCTATTATCTTTTTCACCTGCCATATCTGCATCAACATATCCCTGTAGAGAAATGTTTGAACCTCTAAAATATAATGCTTGATTTGTGGTCACTCTCAAATACTGGAGAATCCAATTCACTACCATCCAATGCTCTTTTCTTGGATTGTTCATACTGCTTACAACTCCCACTACATGTGAAATATCAGGTCTTGTGCAGATCATGCATACATTAAGCTTCCAAAGACCGATGTGTATGGAACTTTACACATATAATCCATCTATTCCTGGGTCTTGGGACACATCTCCTTTCTTAGTTTGAAATGGCTAGCCAAAGGTGTACTAACTAGCTTTTCATTCTGCATATTAGATATTTCCAACACTTTTTTTATGTACTCATTCTAAGATAATGTTAATTTGTGATTTTTCCTATCTCTAGTTATTCTCATTCCAAGGATTTGTTTTGCAATGCTATGCTCCATTGCAAATGAATTTGTCAATTTTCCTTTGAGCACATTTATTTCCTGCATGTTAGACCTTGCAACAAGAATGTCATCTAGATGCAATAGAAATATAATATAGCTACCATCATTTTGCCTAATAAACACAATGATCAGAGTGACATCTAGTATAACCTTGTTCAGACATAAACCTGTCAAATTTTAGATAACACTACCTTGGAGCCTGTTTTAGTCCATGTGATCTCTTCTCCAATTTGAACACTAATTTCTCCTTCATTTTGACCTCATACCCTTGTGGTTGCTTCATATATATCTCTTCCTCCAAATCCCCATGGAGAAAGTCTATCTTTACATCTAACTTCTTAATATACAAATCTTATGCTACCACTAGACTTAAAATAGTTCTGATTGAATTCATTTTAACAATAAGAGAAAAAAATTCATCAAATTATATACCTTTCTTTTGTACAAATCCCTGAATCAACACAATTCTATACTTATACCTCTCTTTACCTCCATGTTCTTCCTTCTGTAAACCCATTTATTCTACAATGTTGTTTTAGCAGTAGGCAACTTGACTAAGTCCCAAGTATCGTTCTGCATCAAGGAGTCCATCTCTTCTTCCATGGATTTCTCCCACTGTTGCATTTAATTATGTAAGGATCTATTTCTCTGTGATATCATGCCCAATTGAGATCACCAGATTGCAAAAGGAAAGATCCATAGAGATATAATAATGTCCCAACACAAATCATCAAACATGGATGAGAAAGTTGGTTCTATATACTACAAGGAAATATGTGTGCACCTTACCTCCTCGCAAGTTGGGGAAGGATTTTTGGTCTTATGCAGATTCTTGCACTCCACTCGAGTGATATACCTCATCCACCCGTGATCTCAATGTTTACACACAACCACAAACAAATAGAGACAACAAGTGACCTTCCTCGGAAGATCATTAGATAAAAATATCATAGAAACAACTATAAAGCATGCTGAATACAAATAGATACAAGGAAGGATTATATGTTTCTATTAATCATAAAAGTGAACATACATCAATATACCTTCAACAAATAAGATCCTCTCCTCTAGCTTATAGTATGGTCTCCTCTCCCAATACAATAGAGCTCTCACGGTATATTTTGGATACTCGCTCCCTCTCTTTCCTCTTGGTGAGATTATATAGGCTCATTATATCCTCTACGAGAATGTATCTAGGCACCCAGGGGCTTGATAAGTTTGGAAACTTCAAAAATAATGGACCCCTAGCCAACCCATACACAAGTGAGTCATGTTTATCTCCTTGGGAATGGAAAACTCAAGAAACCATTTTCACAATTATGATTTTTTTCTCAATTATCTTAATTATGAAATAATTATTATCTCATAATTATAATATTTTGGATAAATAATTATGAGAAATTTCTCAATTATGTAATTTTACCCTTTTAACATGGGATAAATCTCACTTAAGTAAAAGAAAAGGTGAAAAGGGATGCATTTTAGCCAACAACTAAGGTAAGTTGATATTGGGTTTCTCTCACTTATAATGGAGTGGAAAATAGGGTTATAATAGATGGCCCCTAATGCATGAGGTCAAAAGAGAAAATGATGGCCAAAACACATTACAATAATACTCAATTCTCAAAATGGGAGGAAGGAGCCAAGACTACGAAGATAGATCAGAGGAACTTAAATGTTAAAGTCTCAGATCTTCTAGTAACATCCCCGAGGAAGGCATACCCATGCTCATTCAAAAGAAGATGTTTAACATGGCCAACATAAAATACACCGCGGATCCATGACATGAAAGATAGAAAAGTCTCTCAAGATATTCCTCAAAGTATATGAATGATACATAGCTCCAATGAAACCTGGGAAGGATGCCATATAAGAGTGAGATGTCCTTAACCCAAGGTCTTCGACATAAACCCAATGGTACGAATCTACATCATGCGAATAAGTGAGTTGATTTCAAGCATGGTAGAAACCACCTGATTACCAACCAATGAGGTAAACTAGTAACATATGCGAGGGAATCCATCAATGAGGAAAATGGACCCCAAGGTATCTATTATAGTCCACAAGGTGTGAATAAATGAGTTGATGTCGAACACTAGTGAACTCGACCAAATTAGGATCTAATGATGGAAACCCACTATCGATCACGAGGAAGCTTGCTAGTGAGGTCTACGAGCTCCAAGGTACTACTGGTTCCTAGATGAAGCTCCTGGATAATGAGTTGATGTTAATAGGAGAAGATCCATCGAAGGAGGGCCTTGATGTATTCCCCATCAATCGATATGGAACATATTGGGATGATGTGATGTATGGATGAAGTCATGAGATGAAGTACAACTAACATAGGGATGGCCAAATCAAAAAGGTAAACAAGCTACTACATATGGTCGACACAGGCTAAGACTTCCTTTGAAAACATAACAACATGACACAAGAGTGACTTGGCAACATGACTAATGAGCACCATGTGATGTCATGCAACGATGCAGGAGGCATAAAGGCATTCTCCATATGACTAGAAGAGTAACCAACCAGAAGAGTAAAGAGACTCATACGGATGGTATGGCTCTTAGGCAAACTAAAACCCAATTATGATAGAATTATACATACATGTGCCATGTGCAAGAGTGATGCAACTAAAATTGCCATATCGATGATTAATGGAAAAATATGTTCCCTCCCTTCTATTTTTATAAGTTCATTTTTCTTAAAGTTCTCCCCCATGCTCGAAAAATATATAAAAGTATACAAGGGGGAACCTCCTAGCCATAGTAGACTAGGGTATTCTTTTTTTATAACTAGTCTATCCTAGTCTGGAAAAGGGTTAAAATTATACCGAGTAGACAACACTCCAGGTACTTTAACGAGCGTGAAGTAGATAAGTTCACTCAACAATATTTTCTAAATTAAAGAGTCTGAAAAGAGTTTAAATAAAACTCCCATTGGAGGAACAAGTGATATAGAGGGTAGCAATTGGTTCCGGTAGTGTTTGAACTTCTCATGACATAGTGAGGACAAGAGGTGAGCTAATAGGACCACTCACTGCAACAATTCCTTCAAGAAAGGGTAAAACACCAAGAGAAAGCAAATGTTAGTCCAAGCCGATGATGATGATGGAATGAGGAAACCAATGTGCATCATGCAAAAATAGGCTAATAAAAAGTGGCATTCACAAGTGATAAAAATGCTAGAATCATCCTAGGGTATAGCTAGAAAAGAGATGAAGAAGAGGACACGTGGCTTATATTCTAAGCCATGTTGGGTGAGAAGGATAAATTCAAAAAAGGAGTAAAAAATGGCTGCATGGACACCAAGACGGAAAAGAGGTTCTAAGTAGGTTATCCATGAGTAAGTAATATCTACCACCAAGCTATGACATGCATAAAGGAAGTGGAAAAAGTCACAACTTAACGGGGTCAAACCTAAGGCATAAATATGGAAGTGACGATCAACAATGGTTGGTGATAGTGATAGATGACCTACCCCTATATGTCAAGTTCAAGAGAAACACATGTAAGGTCCAATGGATGTCACAATAGAAATGCCACCTTGCCCTGTAAAAACCATCTACAAAGACAAGAACCATGGATACATCACATAATAAAAGAAATAAACATGGATTTGGTAAAAACAAGACCATATTTGTTTTTAATAGTTTTTGGCATAAATAATGTATGACAAATACTCATATCACACGCCAAACAAAAAATAGAGAAAGCATCACACTCCCATGTACAATATGTACAAGCATAATGCAGTCCAATAGGTCATGCTAAAGTGTGTCCACAGTCAGGAACTAGCCAAGGGTTTCTATATGTGAACTCATGGAGAGGAAGGGGACCATATGGCTTGCCAATGTGGGGCCATGCCAAAGGATGATCTGAAAATGAGATCTTAGACAATTATTAAGGTATTATAGGCTCATGTGCATGGATTTGCCTATGTTACTTTGTGCAATGGATTGATAAGATTGTGAAATACATAGACAAGGAAGCAATAAAAGAACATAATAGACAACACACATAAACACAGGAAGTTTAATAAGGAGTTCACCCAACACTCCTGAGCTACATCTCCTTGTCTAGCCTTTAGTGGTGACCTCTCTATTATGTCTTCAGAAGCAGAGTTTTTACAAAAGTGAGCTCAATTTGAGTCTCACATAATATATACAAAACAACAAGGCTTTACTTGGATTCCCCAAGTCTTCCTGAGTACACAAACTCTCCTCACTGACTCTCTATCTCTGTTTGCTCTCTGTCTCAGCACTGCTTGCCTCTGTCTTCTATCTTATGTGGCTTTAAAGCTAATCAACGTTATCTGTTCATTTCCTCTTCTTGGGCTTTCTGGCTCCTAGTCTCTGTCTACTCGAATCCCTCTTCTAAGTGTTAGCAATCATGGCATAACGCCTTTAGGGGAGGTGGCCACCTGTTTTGCAACGTAAGAGTCCATCAGGCCTTTGAAATCCCTGAAATAGCCATTCTCTATTTACACAGAGAAATACATTCAAACACGGAAAAATCCGCCAAAACATAGTTTTTCGGAATTCAAATATTCATAAATGTGCCCTATTCTCCTATAGGGTCCACTTGTAAGTCACTATCGCATGTCGCAAATGCCTGTTCCATGGTTTCCCCTTTGTATTTAAAAATACATTAAAATATTGGAAAATCCTGCAAAATGGCCTATATCGGACTTGACAATATATATTTTCATTCATAAACCCTTTCAGGTCCAGTTTTCATCACATCAATGCTTCCCTTCATATTTCGTTTAATAAACAAAATATGAAAAATACATAGCAAAACACCTTTTTACAGATCTCAAAATATATTGAATACCAATTATAACTCCATCAGGTCTGGCTATTGCATTGCATATCTCTCTCTCTCTCTCTCTCTCTCTCTCTCTCTCTCTCTATATATTATATATATATATATATATATATATATATATATATATATCCCCACTGCTCTGTGTAGCTCTGATGCAATATTGTAATGCAATTGATCGTAATCGCATATCGCACATACCCTGAGGCCATTTGGTGAGTGCTCCATTGTAGTTTGCCGATGTGATATTGCGATGCAACATGGGACGTCGATCTATGTGCTTGATCGATGGTCTTCGTTGACCCAGCTGATCGTTGTCGCATATACCATGTGGTTTTTGCCGATAGCCTTCACTTGCCACTGCGAACTGCAATTTTCCGATCGGATCTGGACCATTGATCAGCCAGATCCGACGGCTCCTGTACATTGCTCCTTTAACCACCGATAACCGTGTTTTCCATTGTTTCTTCCTATTTTTGGGTCTCGATAGTGTTTTCCTATGTTTCTAAGGGTCCTTCCTTACGCTATAGTTTTGATATTTTAAATGATTTTGAATATTTATAGGGTTTTTGGATCCATTTTGGATCACGCCTTCCCACTAAAAAAGATTTTGGACCACCAAAAGTTGGTTTTCAAGCATCAGTAAAGTGAGTATACAACTTCCTCACTTGCCCAATTTCCATCCATTGTGCACTGCTTGGTTTTGAACCTTTGATTCTGATTCTTAGGTACTCAACATCCCCTCTGCGCGTAGTTCTCACCTTCCTATCCAGAACTGTATCTTCCTGCAACTCATTGAGATATTCAAGCAACAGATCATCAATAGAAGGCAACTGACTTTTCTCTTTGGGATATTCAATTAATGAAGGTTCAAATAATCTCAAGTTCTTTGCATTAACTAATAAATAGATGTGCATGTAAGCTGGTAAATTAAGGTGAAAAGCATTCTCACCAATTTTCTCAAGTATCTTGAAAGGCCCATACCTTATTGGTTTCAACTTCTTTCCTTCACCTTGCATTCTGTCTTTGTTGATATATAGCCGGACTTGATCACCAACTTGGAAGCTATGCTCCATCCGATGCTTATCATGCCTTGCCTTGTACTTGGCCTGGCTCTTTTCCAATTGTTCCTACACTACCTGGTGAATTTCTTGGATTTGTTCAATGAACTTGGTTGCTTTGTCCACATAATTATGTCCATCAACTACTATGTCTTTTTCAAAGACAAAATCCAAGGGAGACGTTGGTATAAAACCAAAACAAGTCTCAAAAGGAGATCTTTGTGTGGAAGAGTGCTTGGAACAGTTGTAAGCATGTTGCACATAACATAAATGTTCATCCCAAATCTTGGGATGCTTGTTGCAATAGCCCCTAAGCAACTGGATCACTATCCTATTGACCACCTCTATTTGGCCATCTGTTTATGGATGAAAGGTTGTTCTCTTCTTCAGTCTGGTGTCCATCAATTCCCACAGACTTGACCAAAACTTCCCAACAAATCGAGAATCTCGTTCAGATACTATGGAAGTGGGTAACCCAAAATGAACCCATAAATGCTGAAAGAAAAACTTCGTTGTTTTTTTAGCTATAATCTTCTTGTTACAAGGTATTAAAATACACATTTTGCTAAACTTGTCCACAATAACATATAAATAGTCATGACCTTTTCTAGATTTTGGCAATCCCCCAACAAAGTCCATGGAAACACTTTCCCAAGGATGGGAAGGAACTGGTAGTGGAGGGTACAAGCCTAATTTTCTATTGTTGGGCTTGCTTTTAGCACACAGGGTACACCCTTTAATATATCTAGAAATTGTTTCATGCATTCTTGGCCAATAGCAAAATCTTTGTAGCTGTGCAACTGTTTTACTTACACCAAAATGACTTGATATCAGAGAAGTATGTGGTTCTCGAATTATGTTAACTCTTTCAGTTTGTGGAATGCATAACTTTCCCAAATGATACAAGAGTTGGTCATTAACATAATAATCCAATCCTTCTACATTTTTTCCATGACATAAAGTTGCATATACATTTTTAAAATCTATATCTTGAGCATATTGTTTAATGTAGCTTTCATGCATTACTGAGTTATGCTTAAGTATAGTAGATGCATTTATGATTGGTCTGGACAACATATTTGCAAATTTATTGTGTATTCTTTTTTTATATCTGATGACTAGATGAAATTGTTGTAGAAACCCCATCCACCTATAGTGTCTTGATTGCTGCAAATTAGTTTGTGAGTGCAAATACTGAAGTGGTTGATGATCAATATGTATAATTGTTTCTTTTCCCATTAAGTAATGTTTCCACTTCTTTACACCTTGCACTAATGCATACAATTCTCTATCATATGTGGGATAATTAACTACTATAGAATTAAATGTCTGAGAATGATAGCATATGGGTTTACCATGTTGCATCAACACTTCTCCAATGACATAGTCACTGGCATTTGTTTCAATCTCGAATGGTCTTTGGAGATCTGGCACTACTAGTTCTAGTGCTGTAATAATTTTTTCTTTCAAGGTGTCGAAGGCTTTCTGCTGTGTACCTCCCCACTGAAACACCTTGTTCAATCCTGCTAAAGCATGTAAGGGAGCTGCAATTAAGGAAAATTTAGCAATAAACTTTCTCCAATATTGTGTTGCTCCTAGGAAGCTCCTAACTTCTTTAGTATATTTGGGTTTAGGCTAGTTCACAATGACTTCAACCTTAGAGGGATCTATCTTCAATTCACCACCCCCTACAATATGACCCAAATAATTTAAAGATGTTTTTCCAAATTCACATTTTGATAACTTAACATAGAGATTTCTTTTTTCAAAACATCTAGAGTCTGCTTTACATGCTTCAAATGTTCTTCCCATGTTTTATTGAAAACAAGAATGTCATCTAAATATATAATTACAAAATCATCAATAAAAGGTCAGAGTACATCATTCATAACTCTCATGAAAGTGGCAGGAGCATTAGTTAAGCCAAAAGGCATAACTAGCCTTTCATACAGCCCATGCTTTGTTTTGAAAAAAGTCTTCCATGCATCTTGTTCTGCTACTCTGACCTGATGATAGTCACTATGGAAGTCCAAATTAGAAAAGTAGACTTCCTCTTTCAGCTGATCCAATAGATCATCAATGCAAGGAAGGGGATATCGATTCTTGATCATTATTTTATTTAGTGCTCTATAATCAATGCATATCCTCCATGAAAAATCTTTCTTTCTCACTAACACAATTGGAGATCCGCATGGTGATGCACTTGGTCTTATGAACCCTTTCTTGAGTAGCTCCTGTACCTGCTTCTTGATCTCTGCATTCTCTAAAGAGGATAACTTTTACATTTTGATGTTAGGCAAAGGAGCATCTTGCTATAAATGAATATCATGTACAATTTCCCTTTTGGTTGGCAGGGCTTTAGGTTCTTGAAATAGGATATCATATTCTGAAACAAATTTTTCTAAATTATCTTTCTGTTTAGCATCACAACCCTCAAATATATTGGTTTTATTAGAGTTATTTTCCTTTACAACCATCAGTAAAAATTGCTTGCATGAATTTGCAATTCTTTTCTTCTCCCCTGAGTTTATGAGAGTATAATTATTTTTGAGTTTATGAGCTCTTACAATATATTATATTCCATCTTTGGTGAGTTCATACTTATTTTTAGCTCTATAGAAAATGGCTTTTCTATCATACAAGTAAGGACTTCCTAAAATAATACCACATATATCCAAGGGAATTACATCTAACTCAACCTCATCTACAAATGCTGACCCAATAGCAAACCTAAGTTTACATTGTCTAGTCCTTTGTAGCTTTGCTTTATCACATACAAAACCTAATGGATATGGCTTCTTGTGAGGTGTGGTTAGTAATCCCAACTTCTTTACAATTGCTTCAGAAATCAAGTTTACTTGTGAGCCACTATCAAATAAAGTATCAACCTTTTGATGCTTGGAAATAACTGTAACATGAAAAATCTCATGTATTTTCCTCTCATTTTATTCATTATCAATAGTTTGTGCATAATTACTAGTAGATGCTTCAGAATTTTTACATTTTATACCTGTAGCTATGACTGTTGTTTCATCACCTGAGTTTGACCCCAAATCTTTCTGAATAGCAGCAATAGTCTTCTTCTTATTGCCATCGAAATTCCTAGTTTCAGCTCCAGATGCATAGACCAACAATGTTCATCATCATGTCCATCCTTCTTGCAGTGAGTGCATGAAGGTTTGCTTTTCTATATAGCGTTTGCCTTCCTCTCTTTCCATTTATGCTTCTTCTTTTCCTTGTTTTTGCTTGTCGTGGACTTTGATTATCCCCCAATCTCTGGGTTCACATTCTTGCCTCTAGCCTCTAGATGTGTAGCCTGAACTTATACCTCATCTATGCTAGTGGGGTTAAACATGAGAATGGTGTGCCTCAACTAGCTATGCAGACCACCTATATACTTTAGCAAAGTTTCAGGTGAGTCTAGAGAAATGCCTAGAATTAAAGCTCGTTTTCTAAATTCCTAGGTATAGCTTTGTACACTTTTCCCCTTTAATTGGCGAAGAGTTTCCCAACTCATCATAGCTTGCAGCATATAAGGTAGTGGATAGAATTGTTTTTTAATGGAAGAAACAAATTCAGTCTAGGTAGAAAGAATTTTACAATGCTTCTTCAAATCAACTTGTGGCCTACCTTCCCACCATACTAAGGCAGTTCCTCCAAGGCGAAGGCTGACGAGTTGAATCTTTCTCCTTTTTGAATTGATGTTCTGCACCCTGTAATATACATCAATCTGTCGAATGTAATTATCTGGCTTTTCTGCATTTAATTCTCCATCATATATTGGAAAATCAAATTTTACATCTAATTTAATCACAGAGGTTTTCTCCTTCTTCTTATCAAGGCTAGAAGGTGGGGATCATGGAGGAGATGATGGATGAAGCTTTTCCCCTTTCCCTTTGCCCTCTAGGGCATCTAGAGAAGGTTCTTCTGCTCCTTTATCTTGTTTGGAGGTTGATGTACTTTCACCTCGACCTTTCTTGAATTCTCGATACATCTCTTCTACCATGTTTCTCATGGTCATGAAATTGTCCATGAACTGAGATTCTAATTCATATGAGTTTCTTCTGCCATGCTTCTCCTCAGATAGACTCTTCCAATTTTTGGGGTGGCTTCAACAAGTTCTCCTTTTCCCAGTTTGAGCTTTAACCTAGTTAGCATTCACACACAGTCTAGCACAAGCTTGTCTAACCTTAACAAATCAAAAACCAAAAGCTTTGATAACACTTGATCTGAAAATGAGATCTTAGACAATTATTAAGGTATTACAGATGCATGGATTTACTTATGTTACTCTGTCCAATGGATCGATAATATTGTGAAATACATAGACAAGGAAGCAGTAAAAGAACATAATGGACAACACACAACAACACAACAAGTTTAATAAGGAGTTCACCCAACACTCCTGGGCTACATCTCCTAGTCCAACCTTCAGTGATGACCTCTCTATTATGTCTTCAGAAGCAGAGTTTTTACAAATGTGAGCTCAATTTGAGTCTCACACAATATATACAAAACAACAAGGCTTTACTTGGATTCCCCAAGTCTTCCTGAGTACACTGACTCTCCTCACTGACTCTCTGTCTCTGTTTTCTCTTTGTCTCAGCACTTCTTGCCTCTGTCTTCTGTCTTCTGTGGCTTTAAAGCCAATCAATGTTGTCTGTTCATTTCCTCTTCTCGGGCTTTCTGGCTCCCGGTCTCTATCCACTCGAATCCCTCTTCTAAGCATTAGCAATCATGGCATAACACCTTTAGGGGAGGTGGCCACCTGTTCTACAACATAAGAGTCCATCGGGCTTTTGAAATCCTCGAAATGGCCATTCTCTATTTACACAGAGAAATACATTCAAACACGGAAAAATCTGCCAAAACACAGTTTTTTGGACTTCAAATATTCGTAAATGCGCCCTATTCTCCTATCGGGTCTGCTTGTAACTCGCTATTGCATGTTGCAAATGCCCATTCCATGGTTTCCCCTTTGTATTTAAAAATACATTAAAATATTGGAAAATCCCACAAAATGGGCTATATCAAACTTGAAACAATATATACTTTCATTCACAAACCCTTTCGGGTCCGATTTTCATCACATCCGTGTTTCCCTTCGTATTTCATTTAATAAATGAAATACGCAAAATACATAGAAAAACAAACTTTTACAGATCTCAAAATATATCAAATACCGTTTATAACTCCATCGGGTCTGACTATCGCATCGCATACATACATACATACATACATACATACATACATACATACATACATACATACATACATACATACATACATACATATATATATATATAATAATAGATACATATATCCTCGCTCCTCTATGTAGCTCCGATGCGATATTGTGATGCGATTGATTGCAATCACATATCACACATACCCCCGGGCCATTTGGTATGCGCTCCATTGTAGTTTGCAAATGCAATATTGTGATGCAACGTGGGTTGTCGATCTGTGCGCTTGATCAATGGTCCTCGTTGACCCCACTGATCGTTGTTGCATATACCATGTGGTTTCCGCCGATAGCCTTCACTTGCCACTACTGATTGCGATTTTCCGATCAGATCTGGACCATTGATTGGCCAGATCAAATGACTCCTGTGCATTGCTCCTTTGATCGCCAATAAGCCTATTTTCCACTGTTTCTTCCTATTTTTGGGTCTCGATAGTGTTTTCTGATGTTTCTAAGGGTTCTTCCCTATGTAATAGTTTTGATCTTTTAAACAATTTGAAGACTTGGAGGGTTTTTGGACCCATTTTGGATCAAAGGAAGTCAAACTGCCAAATCGAGAGAGGTTGAACATGTCAGGGACATTCTAACATAGTCGTTCTCTCAAAATTAACCTAATGACATAAGGGAGGATCAAGACATAAATCGGGTACATGAAACTCATCGACAGGTGGAGAGGAGTTTGTTACGAGCAAATTTAGTGTTTCTTCAAATGACTAACCCCTAGACCTAGTAGCTAGTCTAGAACAACAACTAAAGTAATTCCATTTCTTTTCCTATAGCTAACAAATAAAATAAAGAGGAACAAAAGAACCAACCTATATCGCTCACTCAATCCCTCTTCCCTTTGACCGCTTTCGCCACTCCCTTCCATACTTAACTCGCTTAGAAGGTACCTACACACAAGTCGAGACAGAAAACCATCAAAGCATACATATCGATCTATTAACTAAACATATTATAGAATTAAAAGTAAAATATACATCATATAAACACATGAATGGGGAAAAGCATAGAACTCTTTATTGATAAAGGAGAGATTACAACCCTTGAAGCCATGTTCGATTCAGCGTCTTCCTTCTAGTTTCAAACCCTTCTCTCCTCATGAAGCAACAATTTGACATGATAACATTACTCTCTTGCAAGTCTCACTCAAACAACATTTCCTTAACTTAAGAAGTTCCAACCTCCCCAAGCCTTTGAATGCTTGGTCCATTCATCGCTGAATGGAGGAGGTTAAGCCATTAATGGCCCTCATGAATGCTTTGCCAAAATTGGGAAGTGGTTCCATGGAGGAAGGGATAATGGATTAAGGTTCATTCATCTCCTTCCTCATCCAAAAGCGCGCTCAATCCATCTTAAAACTTCTAGAAGGATCCATTGGATGAGGAATCCAATGGATTTATTTCAAAAATTCGATGAATCTCGCTCAGTGCAAGAAGAACAAAGGCTAAGTGCAATGCATAGCACCCAAATAGTGCAGTTACTACTAGTGGGCTCCAGTATTGCAACAACAATGCTGCAAATCCTGGGGCTTCCTTATTTACTTTTATCAACCCAGTAGTTCGTAACAAACTTGGAAGCGACGGTGTTGTATGCACAAGTACTAGCTCTTATTGCAGGCTGTCACTTGATCAGTTGGCGCAAGTTCGCTATGAGCTTAAGCCAACTTCTATGAGTTCTTGGAAGAAGCTTTTACTATGATGGAAGAAAGCTAACTCTACAAGGGCTATTCTATTTACAGAAAGAGAAGGAAAACTGAAATGAAACACAAACCCTAGCAAACCCTAGTTTACCCACTAACCCTATTTTTGCAAGAAAAGAGGTGGAAGCTAATGAAGTGAGTGCCATTGACTACTAAAAAGGTAAATTGCATTTATTCAAGCTAATTTTGAAGAGAAATGAGAAGAAAACATCTTTTTGTACTTTTGAGTATTTCTATGTGGGATTATTATGCGTGTGATTTGATTGGTTGTGACTGTGTAGAAATTTGGTAGCAAAGGAAAATGGAGTTGGCTTTTGTAGAAGGTGAAGAAGGTGTGGAGTGGTCCTAAAAAGCCCCTAGTACCCTTCTGAAGACTTCCATTGCGATCAGACTTTGAAAAATCACTCACAGGAAATTCTACAAGAGGTTGGAGGGGATCTATAGGAGGTTCTACGGGAGGATCTACAGGAGGAGGTTGAAAGCTTTTTTTAGGGTTTTGAAGGTGGAAGAATGATGGGAAAGGGGAAATGAAGGCTAGATGAATGTGTTGAGGTGTATAAAACTTGTCAAGGAAGATCAAGGATGAACGTGATGGTTGGATTTGCTCAAATGGCAAGAAAGCAGCTTTATGGAAGAAAACGCAGAAATTAGGGCAGATTTGTTGAGATGTTATGAATGAGTTGGGAAATCTAGGAGAAGTGAGCTGGTGCTTGTGGCTTCATGGAGGGATGGTGAGCTGAGATGTCTTGCAAGATATCTTCACATTCACTTACCAAAACTTGACCAAAGAAAGAACTAAAAACAGAGTTTTGCCTAACTTAACCTAATTTCTGACCAAAAAACAGAAAAATGTTGAATATTGCCTTATGAACAGAAAAGCATGCGAGATAACTATGAAAAATGAGTAGGAGATGATCTAAGCATGTGAATATAAGCTATTATCAACTTTTCCCAAATCAAGTTATCACACTAGCAGTTGCATGAAAGAGAAAAAACTGTGTTTTTGGTGGCAGCAGTAGTGCCTTGACCTCAAATCATAGTCCAAAGAAGGGAGAAAGGAGATCAAGGCCTGTTGTGGCCTTTTTGAATCTTATTTTGTCACTGCAGCAACCTACTTGCACAACAAATACAAAAACAACTATGTTAATCATCAAAAACAACCTAACTTAACAAAGTAAGATGAATCTATGCAACAGAAATTAACTCATGAATGGAAGAAAGAAAACATATAAATACATAAAGGAGGTGTTGGGCAGCTTGAGTTGGGCCCTAACCCAAGAGCTTTAGCCCTCTGAAAGAGATCAATACTAGCTCAAAAACTTTTTCATATTCATTTATCAAAAAATAGCAGTTATATCACATAAATTGTCTTCAAAAAGAACTCGAAAATAAGTTGACCAATGTACTGCACAAAAGTGCGAAAATATACTAACAACTAGCTAACCTACTAAGGATCGAAGTCTTCTTATTTATACAAATGGGGACTCCCAACAGTCCTCCTAAAATCAAGGAACTTGGCTTCCTATAACTGAAGATAAACAGTAGTCCTACTTGACTTGCTCGACTGCCCCTTGGAATCATTAATGTGGGCCTTTGTGCTTCGAGCTGCTAATGGAGGATTTGAGGAAAGGGGTCATTAATTAAAGAGACAACCTCCCTACATGTCCTCTTCCATGTTTTCCTTGAGTTTGGTTGCCATTTGCTCATAAATTCCTTGTCTTTGTCCAAAAAATCTGTAATAAACACTCATTAGACTACATGGCAAAGTGACTAACCCAATTCATTCTATTAGCATAAATATGTTCAAAAACATGCAAAAAACTAATGAGAATGGTGGATTAAGTCAAAATAAGAGGCAAAATAAGCCCATATAGTTACCCATTTTTGGTGCTCATCAACTATAATGCATTATAGCCAGATAGAAGACCACTTGCGCTGATCTCCTCAGGGGCATTTTTTGGATGAATGGTATCATGAAACTCTTGGGAGGAAAGCATGATGTAGGTTAACTTCATTAGGGAATGAAAACAATTGAATTAGAGGTTGATGGACCCTAATAATATGCATCTGGAAGTCGGGGTTGATGTGCCCAAATTTTCTTGTAACAGTTTCCCCCTAAAGCATGAATTCGAAAATAAACATACTGAGTGAGATGCTTTACCACTTGGAGAGAAGGTTTCAAAATGGAAGGAGACCTGCATCAGTTACAATACATATATCATGATACTTTGATTTTTCTCACAATTTTTAGCTGAGGGAAGGCATACCCATGCTCAACCTATAAAATTTCATTACATGTACATATATAGTCATCTACATATGTAGACCCATGAATGGATGACCATGAATGTAAGGCCATTTTACATTTGATATTGTATTCCTGAAAAATGAATATCGTAGTTTAGATCGATGAAACTAGATCTAGGGCCTTCAATATCATCCAATCTTTTGCTCAAGTACAAGTCTAACCATGCGAATAGATTATTTGAAGTTGAACATGGAAAGACATCATCTGATTACCAGCCAATGACGTAAGTCATTAACAGACGCAAGAGGAATCACCGATAATGATAATGATCCTCAAGGTACTACAATACATTTCACAAGGTGTGAATAAATTATTTGATGTTGAACACCATACAAAGTCTTTCAGTCAAAGGCCAGTGATGTCATCCTATCGTCGGAAGCAAGAAACCTACCATTGATGTATGTAAGACTCAAGGTACTGAAGGAGTGTTTCTAAGTCAACTTCTTGGATGATGTGCTGATGTTGACAAGAAGTGACTCATCATAGGAGGGCCTTGATGTATCCCACATCAATGACACAAAACGAGGTAAATGTTTTTTGAGATGAAATATTGACTGACGACACAAGGTTCAGGAATGGCAGGCATGAAAATGAAGGTTTACTGTACTGTAAAGGATGAAGTTTTGAACTGAATGACTTCTCTTGAACATATCAGCGACACTGAAGTGAATTGGTAGCATTGACCCAAAACAAAGTGGTGGATGGTATGATAGACCAACAGTGTGATAACCATCAAGCTAAATGACCCAACCCAGATAGTCATGGTGATGAGGTGAAAGTGTCATGTTCAAGAGCAACTTGCTACCATAAAGTATTCTCGGATTTTTCCCATTTTCTCAAGTCATTTCTAACCATTACTTCTTTATTTTTAATCAAGCTTAAGGAGGATAACATATGCTTGTTGTATAATTCCACCCTTTGGGTGAATCCATCACTATTTGATGTTTTAACGAGTCTAGCGAAGGTGAAACTTGGTCTTGTCTAGATGGACAAGTTTGTCGCTATTTGATTTTTTTAACAAGTTTAATGACAAAGACAACTCAGTCCTTTTCATGTTTAGAGAGTTTGAAAAGGGAAAAAAAGGAAACTCCACAAGTTCTTTTTCATACATTTGTCTCTCAAGTCCGAAAAAGCATAAAAAAATATAAGAGAGAACCTATTGATCATGTTTGACCAACGAGTACCTTTTTCGTAGTTAATCTATCTCAGCCCGAAGAAGGGGTAAAACTATACTGAGTAGATATCGATTCTAATCCATCAACAAGCTAGAAATGACAAGTTCTCAACAATATTTTCATGTTTAGAGAGTCTGAAAATAGCTTAAAGAGGACTCCATTTTGAGGAACGAGTGGTGTCTAGGAGAGCAACTAGTTCCGGTGATGTGGGAACTGTTGAAAATAATATTGAGAGGGGGGGTGAATCAGTATTATCTAGTTATTTTAACAAATATTCCTTATTTACACTTTGAATTATTTTGCATATAAGTACCATAAAATAACGAGCAAGAAAAACAGACAGTCACATCAAAGGACACCAGATATAAGGTGGAAACCCAATGTGGGTGAAAACCACCTGCTGCAATATGTCTCTATCTTCTTTCAAATTAGAAACTCCTTTTACAATGGTCTTGTACTGGTGCAGTCCTTTACCAGTACGCAGGCTGCAACCTGCAGAGAGCTACAACTCTCTCTCGTTTTCCAGTCTCTCCTTGAAGGGAGCTACAACCCCCTACTTCTTTTCTTTCAAGGACCACTTTTCATAAATTTTCAAACTGGATCCATAAACATCAAATGATCATCAAGTACCAGAAGTCACCCAGATAACCAGATCCACAATAACAGAAAACTAAACCCAAAACACCTTATCAACAAAAAAATCAGTCAACAAAAGATCTTAAGACAGATACGCAATTTCCTTTTCTCTGGCTTG
>APFE030180409.1:130552-148148 GCA_000404065.3 Pinus taeda | reverse complement strand
AACAGTCATCAAGAAGATGAACTGAACGATCACATTCATGTATATAATAGATAGCTGGCTAATTGAATAAACGAATCAGTTTTCTGGAGTTACTCCTGGCCTGACACAAATGACAAGACCTCCTTTCTATATATAGGAGTCTAAGGGGTCATAATATAATCAGAGCCGACATAACAATAATAATGTAAGGGCACAACAATAACAACAGTGGGTTTCTATGAGGCATAATAATAACAATATGGGGACTACATGGGCACAACAATATAATAAGGGGGTTGCACTAATAACAATAAGGGGGTTACACTAGTAGTATAGAAACCTAACAGCTTCTATATATAGACTTTGTTAACCATGCTTGTAGGTCGACTTGACCTAGCACCTAAGCGGACTTGACCTAGCACCTAGGCCAACTACTCCTTTTGAAGGCCAACTTGTTGTAGCACTTGTGACGAGGTCTTGGATGGTCTTTTGACTCTAACATTGACTCAAATAAATTTATTTACAATATGTACCATGCCCCAAATGGATCTTTCATACATGGCAATGACTTTAGTGACTTGTAGACTCAATGACAAACCCTAGGAGCTCACAATGGGAGCTTGACCTAAAAATAAATTTCCTTGAACATGAAACCCATGCCTCAAGATCAACAATAATAAATTATTTTTTCTCATTACATCAAATACATAAAATCATGATTACATATGTCATTATGAAGACCGAACCTAGTTACATATTTCAACATGAGTAGCATAGATTATGAGACATCAGATACAATTGATCCATTAATGTTGGTGAACAAAAGGATATATTGTATATGCTAATTTATTTATTATTATTCATATTTACTATTATTACTATTATTATTATTATTATTATCTGTTCTTTTTCCGCTTATTTTTTCATTTTTATGGACCTCAAATTTAATTCAATTTAGTCTATTGGCATCAGAGAGACATGACACATCTACCTGAGCTGTAGATGCACCTCACTACACAAAATGCAATTAGAATGCTAGGATGGAAACCAATTATTTTAAGTGGTGGTTATCAACTCTTGTTGCCTGTAAACTTCTAAAGTAAATTTGAATTCTAGAATTAACTGTTTGAATATCCGTTATCCTGTCCAGGCAGTTATTCATAGATGAAGCCGTTATTTCTCAGCTTGAGTTCAAATCACAAATAGGTACTTTGCTTTTGTGTGAACTTTGATTACGAGAACTATAGTTCAACTTGTTGTTGAGTATTTACTGGTACGATATCACTGAAAAGACTTAGCCAGTGGATGTGAATGTGATATGGTGACACGGGAAAGAAACGCAAATTGAAGACAGAATAGAAGTGTCATGAGTCTGCATTGCATTGGTATCTGAATTTCTATTATAAACGACTTGGATTTAGAAGTTCTAATTCTAAATACCAATCCACTAGCATGAGAAATCTTCAACTTTGAGAAGAAAAATTGCATCCACGCAAATAGCATACTGTATGCGTCAATCATATTAATAATTAAAAACTGGCTTGATTTGACCTAATATCGAGCCAATTTAGATCAACTCACCCCTAGTCAAATAATCTTTCCATGACATGGATTGAGGATGCCATGCCGGATAAAAAAATCGCAGAACCAGAGTCGACACCAGGCCTTGCATTGAGAAGTGAATTGTATTCATAAGCAAGGGTGCAGGAAATTTCCCCATCTTCTCCCCCAACAAACTGAACTTTCCCATCTTCTCTCCTACCAAAAGCTTGTTATATCTGGCAGGACAAAGGTTCAAGTCGTGTGAGCGAAAAGTGAAACAAGATGTTGAAAACTTCAATCGAGAAAGCACACAAAAAAAACCAGCAGTTCGATAAATATGAGCAAACCCTCCAAATTCATATTCATATTCATACTGTTATTCAACAATAATTCATATTCATTACCATGTGACCAAAAAAAAGTCCTAGGATTCAAGTGTACAGGAAGTATTAATAGCCAAATAAAGGTATACCACATTAATACTTACAGTGTCAAGCAGGTACTGAAAGTATACCACATTATAATATAGAATAGGGGCCGAATCAACAAGTATGCGATTGGAGCCATATTTGAGTCACTTGGTGCAGCTTTGCCGACCAAATCTACGGGATTTCCATCGTTTATCTGCGGGGCATACACCTTACTTTCCCTGTTCTTGTCCTTATACTCTATCCTAAAAGAAGCACGCCTAGATTTGTTTTCAGGCGCAACTGCAAAATTGTTTTCCCTTTCTGCTCCTTGCCTCAAATGCAACGAACCCTGTGAAACCTGCATTACGCCATTCGTAAAGGGAATTCTTTCTTGCAAGTTATCTTCTACTGGAGAATCCTCCTCCTGTTGTGGTCTCAGCAAAGGCAATTCAAAACCCTTGTCTGCATCATCTGAATCTACGGCTTCAGGATAAGAGCAATTGGCCTCGGAAGGAAAATCAAAGCACCATCTTGAAAACGAAGGTTCCTTACGCAGAGTCCCCCTCTCAGACACCGATATTTCTTCCTCGGGAGACGGGATTTGAGCCTTCTCGTCTCCGACTGCCGCCATTATTTACTAATAAAACACAATTCGTCGATCTATTTATGGAATCAAACCACAAGCGGGTTTAAATATTCGAACAAACCCAAATTTTAACATGCAAGAGCAGGCCAAACCCCCATTCCGTCCCCTGTAAGTTGTAAAGACTACCATGGATGCATCAAATCGAAGATCGATAAACCAAAAGAACAAAAACCTCGTATCTATTCCTCTGCCCAAGCACCGAGAACGTCTGAATACTCGGAAAAACCCTAAATTTTTCCTGTTCAGAATGTATGTTCCCTGTTCCGTTCGCTGTTGGTCGTAAGGAACGCCATGGAGTCATCGAAGAATCAAAACAAAAATAAAAACAGGCTTAACTAATAAAAAATCGGCTAGGAACGGTGCCATTCCTGCGAAAGTCAATTGAATTCGCCAAGTTTGGCGTGCGGAGAGGTTTCCCTGCAGATCTGAAACCAGAAGCCTCAGAATCCAAACACGCGTGTTCCTTCACTCTTCAAATACCAAATTGGCCTGCGATCAATGACGGTTGGGCGATATGGTATTCGGTAGAATTATACTCAGACATGACAGTAGTTGGTCACCTTACGTGGATGCAGCGCGCTGAAAGATCACTTGCCGGATTCACTTTTGATGTAGGCTGTTGAATAGTGAGAGACAGGTTCACGATATTTTATTGAAATATTGGAAATTGTTTTCACTGAAAACTAAAATTCGAGTACCTCTCTCGCGGCTTTTGTGCGAACCAATAAATTTGGTGAGGGGTCTTTTCATCCGTTCCCTACGCAACTTCAAGGTGTAGTTAAAAAAAATTGGGTTAAAATTGAAGTTAAAAAAAATTGGGTTAAAATATAGGAGAATAGAGGAAGAAATAAATAAATTATTTTAATACGTAGATAAGATAATTATATTTATGTCTAACTAATGATCACAAAGTAGGTTAAAGGTACTGTTGAATACGCTCATGTATACATAAAGCGGGAAAATCAAATGGTCTCCTATAAAATATACAATGCATGAAGTAAATTAACATCTGGTCTTAGTGGAGAAGATCCAAGAGTTAATAGATCTGAGGATCAGGCCCATCTCTCTTTACATCTGACGCTGAATGAATAACACTGAAGAAACTCAACAAACTCTGTTGGCCTGATAAAGAGTTAATAGCAAGTGTAGACTGTCCACTAAATCGTATCCTGGGGTGTTCACACGCTGTTGAATGTTGGAGGACCTAGTCTGTCTCCCAGGAACAGATCTGAGACGGAACTGTCGCTGACATCTCGTGTGGCACGGTGATGTCCCACGGATCCTCACTGATCTGGAGTCTGGATACGTACTTGTATCAATCGATCTCTTGGTGCCTTTGTCTGAAGGTAGTACCCTGAAAAATGTCGTGATCCTCTGTGTGGGGTCTGGTCTGATGGGAGGCTAAAGAATATGCGCTCAAAACCTAAGAGCCCCCTGCATATATAGGGCCAAACATCTTTGATCAGGGTACCTGAAAAAGTTGGCGAGGGTTCGAGAATCTCTAAATAAGCAATGAAACCTTCCTCTGATCTTGTAGGTGATAGGGCAACCAAGGATGAAGTGCACCTCAGTCTCAACTTCATGTAAATGACATACCTAGCAGAGTCTGTCTAGTCTATCCACCTGGCAGTCCGTCTCTATTCGAAGTCTATGAGAACCTACTGTACATTGGATCTCTTGTCCCACAAATAAGGGGTCTCATACACCAATTTGGTGTTTGGCTTGGTCGTGACCTTAAAAGTAGATAATAATAATAATAATAATAAGTATAGCTAATTTTTTTTAGAGTTAAACGAGGAAAAACATATAATAACTCAAATTTTTTTGAAGTTAAAATGGAGAAAAACATATAATAACTCAGTTGTTAAACAAATAGCGGGGATAATCATCAAGTTGTTATCTAATGCAGGGTTATTAAAAAAAATACAAATTTATCATTACTGTTATTTAAAAAATAAAAAATAAAAACTATGCACTGGCCATCATTTCACTATTATTAAAAAAAGAAAACCACCCAAAATTCATCACTTTACAGTTATTCAAAAAAAATATACAATTTGTAATTATTTGTTGTTAGCTTTCACTTCTCACTTCACTATTATTAAAAAATTGTTGTTAGCTTTCCCTTCTCACTTCACTATTATTCAAAAAAATCCAGGCAATTTCACTTCTCACTTCACTATTATTCAGAAAAAAATCATGCAATTTGTAGTCACTACTCTGTGGCTTTCCCTCCCACTAAATGTGGTCAAGTCTGGGTCTATTAATCTATTGTTTTACATCCTAAGAAATAAAAGGTATTAACCAAATATAAGTAATTTTAAAACATAATATACATTTTAATTATATATAAATATGTTTAACAAAATAATAATTCACTTTTTTTCCTTATTTATTTGAAAATATAATAAGTCTTAACCAAATATGAAGCAATTTTAAAACCTAATATACATTTTAATTATATATAAATATGTTTAACAAAATAATAATTCTTTTTTTTTATTTATTTGAAAATATTATTTTATTATATTAGATAATTAATTTTTTATCTTTTTTTTTTATTTTATATATATATATATATATATATTATATATATATATATATATATATATATATATATATTTTATTAATAATATAATTTTTATCTATTTTACTTGATCAGAAAACTTATAAGAATATATTTTATATTTAAATATATAAATTGGATAAAAAATTAATATACATCTTAAAAAAAATATTTTAATGTTTATTTTGAGGACAATATTTTTATATCAATTTTTTTTAAAACTGATTTTAAAGAAGTCTACTCACAAAAATCTATATTCAATATTTTTTATAAAAATATTTATAAAGTAATTGAAAACTTAACTTCTTATTTCGTATTATAAATAAAATAAGAGAGATATGATACGTGTAAGTGTTTATCAAGATGTTGATATGTGATAATTGATAAAAATATATATCAATAAGGGAAAAAGTTATTTCAATATCTATATAAACAGAAATTTTAATGTACAACTTCAATCAAATATTTATATATAAAGTAATCAACTTGTTTAGTTTAAATGATTGAGACAAAGGTTGTTTTGTGTGGGTTTAAGTTCTCATAATAAGTATGTATTTTTTTTTAAGACCAAAACATATACATTCTTTATATGTTGAACTCATGTACATATAAAAAGCAATTGACCAACAAAAAAATTGGTTAATCTTAACTCTTGGATAGATCAAGTCCTTAAGATTTAATTTCTCTCAACACATAATATATTCAAATCGAAACTAAGTTACATGTGCAAACCTTATCATAATAATTAATTTATTCAACAACAAAAATATTATACATTCAATATTACATCCAAAATTGAGATTGTATATGCATATCGCATCATAATAATAATAGTTCACTTTTCTTTTTTATCTATTTGAAAATATTACTATTTTGAATAATTAATTTTTTTTATCTATTTTGAGAATTTTAGGGCGTCCCCATTAAGCAAATCACAAAGTGGGTCCAAGGGTGCTCCTCACTCCAAGGGACATGATCAAAATGCATGGGTAAATCACCAAGTAACATCTCCTCCACCGAGGCGTCATTATCAAGTAGCCTTGCATCACCTTCCTAGGGATCTCTAGTCAAATTTATACTCGTTGCTCTGATTTCATAAGAGATGACCTTCGATCTATTATTGAATATTCCAAGACTATTGGACAAATCCTTTTCCCTTTTAATTCCACCTTCATTGCCCTTGTTCTGAATGTAGATAATGTCAATTCTTTTGACCAGTTTAAGCCCGTCTCTCTTTGTAACTCTATATACAAAATTATCATAAAGACTATCGTCCTCTGATTAAATGACATTCTCTCAAACCATATATCCTTTGAACAAATTAGTTTCTTGTCTGATAGGGAGATTTATGAGGTTTTAGGTCTAGCTGAAGAAGCCTTACACTCTATTCATATATCCTAACAAAAAGACCTAGTTTTCAAAGTTGAGGTCTCCAAAGCCTTTGATAGGATCAACTCGCTTTATCTTAGACACCTCTTGATACATTTGGGCTTCTCCCGCTCTTTTGTCACATGGGTCAATAATTGTATCAGCACATCCTCCTTTTCCATTCTTATAAATGGGGTCGTGTCTCCTTCCTTCCATGCAGAGAGAGAGTTATGACAAGAATGTCCCCTCTCTACCCTACTTTTTCTCCTTGGCTAAAGGTTTGAGCAAGCTAATTTTGACGCAATTTGCAGAGGCAGTTTCAAAGGTGTAACCATTTCTCCAAACTTCTATCTCTCCCACCTTGTATTTGTGGATGATATACTCATTTTCTCAAATGGTGTCCTTCCTCATCTACGACTTCGAAAATCCATATTGAAACTCTTCAGTCAAGCAACTGACATGGAAATAGATAACCATAAATCTTCCATCATCAAATGGTTCATACTTGAAAAATGACAAGTCTATTATTGAAGGCATTATATCCTCATGGGTGACAAATATAGGACATGGCATAAAACACTTGGGTTTCATCCTCAAACCATGCAACTATAATGAACAAGATTGGTCATGGCTTCTAGGAAAAATAGAGAAAAGGATCCATATATGGAGCAACAAATGGCTTTCTAGAGTTGTTTGTCTTGTCCTTTATAAATATGTCATTGAATCCATCCTTGTACTTGGGCATCTTTACCCTATATTCCATTGGGCATTCCAAATAAGATAAAAAAAAATTATCTCTCTATTTTATTTGGTTCGTAAAAGAAGAAAAGATAACTTTTTATCTCATTGCTTCGAATTTTATTGCTATGTTGAAATCTTTTGAAGATTCGGGACTAATGTTTACCCGGTTTCACAAAGGTTATGACTGCCAAGGGTTCTTGGCACCTCATACAAAGAGAATGTTTTTATTCTCAGGTCATGTCCCACATATACATCAAGCCACTCTCCATTCTAGACTGGATTTGTTCCCCTCAAAAATCCTCATCGAAGGTGTTTATAGTTTGGAAAGATATTTTAAAGGCTTTCTCAATCATAGGAGATCATCTATGCTAGAAGGTAGGAAATGGTACAAATGTTCTTCTTGGGATAGATCCATGAATTCAAAGTCAACATAGGCATCATCTTCCAAATCCCCTGATTCGCCATCTTACTAATGTAGGAAAGCTTTCTCTTGCCCACATTTCTTTATCCCATCCTCCCATGGACCCTTAGACATGGTTGTTTGCTCTTGAAGTAAAGCTTGAAGGAAAGGATGCAAATCCCTAGGATGGTTACATCAAGGCCCTAAATTTCTCAAATGTATCTCTCCCTAATTCTAAGGACCAACTTATCTAGACCCAAATTCCATTGGGAAGTATGCATCAAAATATGGTTATTTATATCAGTTACAAGGTCTAAACATTCCTCCTTGGTTTGGGGGGGGGGGTTGTGGCGGCTTGGAAACTAAGTCATTCACCACAAGAAAAATTATTAATGTTCCTCATGCTAAAAGCAATAGCCCCCACTTGCGATATTCTTTTACAAAGATCGTTTTAGGACCCCCAATATCTACTCCATCTGTAGATGGGATGTTGAATTCATTAACCATCTATTCATAAAATGTTCATTCACCAAAAGGGTATGGATGAATATTAAAGAATCATGGCCTCGATCTTTATCCTGGGAAGCAGATAATATCAAAATTTGCTTCCAACCTTGGTTCACACAACAACTTCCTAATTACATAAAATGGTTGTTTGGCCAATTTAATGTCTTTAAAATGTCAATCATAAATTGTCAACCAGGGTGCGTAGACTGTTGAAGTATAGGTGCACAATATGTGCTAGAATTTATTCGATAAGTCATTATGTATTTGGTAGGATCTAAACTTAGGATGAATATGGAGGTGGTGTTTGTTAATTATATCAAAGTTACAATCCTTAGAGTTGTTAACTGATTTCTTGGGAGTTATCCTCTATCTAATTAGTTTATGGATGATATGGGAGTGATCCTACTTGTATTAAATTGTTTTGAGATTTTTGGTCTTGAATATTTATGCTACAACTTCTAATCCACTAAGTACGAAAAGAAATCTATTCTATCGATTGTGAAGAAATATTGTCTGAACTCAATTGTTTAGGAGAAAACTCTCACACTTTTACTTATTCAATTTTCATTCAAACTAAGTATTTCAAACAACATATATACTATGAAGTAAACACACTTGAACTATGCTAGATAATAAGCAAATGAAGTAACCATTTTGTACCAGGTATAAAGCAATTCAAATGACAAACTAAACTAGGTATGAAGCAGATGAAAGTACTTATGCAATTAACAATTCATTAACGAATTCATTATGCTGCATTTTCACACAAAATATAGTATTAAAGGAATGAAAAGAAATCGAATTGCAATTGGTTAAGACCTGTCACTGTTCGTAGGGGCCCTCCACATATCAATTCATAATCTTCAATCAACGCAACGCATACACACAAACCCAATTCTATTGCTAGCAAACAAAATTCACACACTATTTCAAAATTACATCATCTGGCGCACACCCAAATCACAGTGCGGCCATAAGTTTTATAACAGTTCTCTGGCATAACAACATGAGTAATTTAAGCCTAATATATTTATCTTAGCTAAACTATATCACTAAATCTTCAATTTGTTATTCCGAAAGCAAATTGATAATATTTCGATTGAACTCATATTTCGTTTCGGCAACAATCCTGCAGTTGACTTGGAGTTTGACCATGATCTCCTGCGCTTATATTAATGAACAATTTCAAGGGGATAGGAAGGAATCCACGAGGAAACCATTCCCTATCCATCCACATCCTTCATTGCTGACCTGGAGCTTCTGAACCTAGCAAACAATGGAGGCAACTACAGAAATCTAGATTAGCCACAGAAATAGACCGATTCAGTAGCTAATTGCATTATTTAACAAAACAATAGGGTATAAATTCAAACATGAATAAGAAGACATATTATTGCATACCTTCATCAAAACCTGGTGGATATGACTTTATTTAGGTGGTAGATATATAGGAAAAGAGAGGAATATTAGGCAAAAAGGGATGTCATGGTAGGACAATCTTCAGACTCTACATTCCCCCAAACTAGAGATTTTGTATATCCTCGTACACTTCTTCCTTGTCAGCCACTTGTGCCTTCTGCTTATCACCTCCAATTTTCATTGTTTTCTTTTTTTTGGCAGTTATTTGGCATTCTAGGTTTCCTCGTGAGAATTTTGTATTTTAAGCTGATAATCTCTCTTTGCACAATTATGTTTACCTTCTTCAACTTTTTGTTTTTCTTATACCACAAGCTCAAATGAAGGATGAGATTGTCACTTTTCGCAATTTGGATCTCACTTTGTGTCTTTAATGCTTGATTCTCATTCTTGAGATACTGGTTCGACGTTTCTAATTCAAGGATCTCCTGCTTTAAGATGTTTGAGGTTGATTATTCATTTACCTGGTTGCTCCCTTATCCAGGACTCTAAATATTTCTTTGGTTGTTGTCTCTTTCCTTTCCAATGACTCTATATAGTTATATATTTCCTGTTGAACAGGGTCAATACCCGGACTATGCACTAGGCTTCTTAGAGGTGAGTTGTATGGTTGTGGTGATACTCTCGATGATGATCTCGGTGACCCTTTTGGAGAACTTTCAAGGTTTCCAATTGGCTCATTCTCTGCTGGTTCATTCTCTATTGGCTCGTTCTTCATTGGCTCATTGCCCTCAAGGTCAATGTACTTTGTGATTTTTTAGATTGTCTGTGGAACTTTGATTAGACTTGTACTCCTCCTCAATCCTGAGGTTTGTATTTCCTGTACTTTTCTTCTTTTCGTCTCTAACCTTTCTTCTTGAGGAGGGGGCTTAGTTTGTGAGAATTCTTCTTTACTTCTGCTAGCTTTCTCTCCTCTAGGGTTTCCCCTCTTCATTTTGTACAAAATATTCACTATAGGCAGCTCTTCTTCTGATACTTCTGTCTGAGTCTGAGGTGCATGTTCCCTTATGATTTCTATGGTTCTCTTTCTTCCTCTGGGGGCCCAGCTGTTGCTTTCCTTTTCTGGGGATTTTTATTCAAAGTGATTTCTCACTAGGAAACTCTCCCAGTTATCCCCTATACTTTGGAGATGAAATTCGACCAATATTTTTATCAGGCCGTGATGATACATGGTGTTTTCTATACACTGAATTTTCTTCTGAACGTTTGTAGACATTTTCTTGAGACTATTTAAGAGGAAGTAGGGAAGGTTCATCTGGTGATCTTCATGGAAATGCATCATCATCCTAACATGATAAAAATACATTTGCCCAAACCTACCATCACAAGTGACAAACTTTTGAATCACAAGTAATAAGTTTCTCCATTTATTCTTGAGAGCAGTGCTGAGAATGCCTTTCTTGTAGACAGTAGTGTCCATGTTCGGATTTTTGAGGAAGACCTTCCAATCCTCGCCATCAATTCCCTTGTTCTTAAACCATTTTCCCCACGCCTTGGTAGCTCAATAGCCTCCGCAATCATGGACTATGTTATGGTGAGGTTAATGTCTCCTATTTCGGCCTCAGTCCCATCAAATAAGCACGCAAATGTCTTGGTTACTTCCCAATGAAAACTATTGAATTTTTCAATGGACCGTAGCCATTGTTTCTATTGCAGCATCGCCTTAGTTTGTGGGTACCCCTCCAAGAATTGCTTTCCTGCTGGCTCAGCTCGAACAATTATCCCCATTCTGAAGGATGCTTTACCTCAAAGACTAGTTATCTTGACAAGAAAATGGAGCTGGTAGGGTTTGCTAAAAGATGGAGTAGCTATGAAAGTTCAGAGGAGTGTAAGAATAGGGAAGAACAGGTGAATTATCATAAGGGTTATAGGAATGAATCCAACCGTTAGGTGCATTTAAAGTGATGATTTGGTAATTACTTTGGCGTATTTGGAATGGGGACGTGACATGACTTTTAAGTGGTGGCATATGATATTTTTGTTAGGCGGCCATCACCCTTAGGTTATAATGGTTGCATTTTAATTTTCGGTAGTATTATATCTTCTTAATCATATATACAATATAACCTTCCCTATTGTTAAATTAAAGTAACATGTACCTTTGATCTCTTTTTCTAACCTTAGTTGTTGTCCTTTGATCTCCTGCAGGTACTTTTCTCTGTCAGTTGTCCTTTAATCCAAATCACCAAGTGTCCTTGTAGGCTCAAAAATTTATTAGGCTGCAGAAACTTGTCGTAGCTACAGAAAGTTGTCCAAGCTGCGGAAAGTTGTTGATTCTGCAGCTGTGGAAGAAGAATAAATGGACTCTAATATTTATTTATTTATTTGAAAGGAAAATTTGAAGTGCCAACATAAATTGGTTTTCACTCTAAATTTTCTGTATAAAGCTGCCAACATCATGTTGGTTTTCATGTTTATACTTTTCTTTTTTTTCATAATATATATTATATATTATATATATATATATATATATAAATATAATTTTAAGAGTAAACTGAGTAAAAATTTCTAAGGTGGAAAAGAAGAAGAATTCTTCTTGACCATCTTCAGTTCTTAATTATCTTGAAACATTTTAACAGATTCCTCTTTTGTTAATGGCTTCTGGTAAAGCCTGAGTCAATGTCCATTTACTAATAGAGGAGTTTTCTATTCATCAATAGTCCTGATTCTAACTGCACCATTGTCAAGGACATTTTCAACTTCATAAGGTCCAAGCCAATGGTTTTGGAATTTCCCTTGAAAATTTTTGAATTTTGAATCAAAGAGCAATGCCCAAATTCCAGGATGAAATTTCCTTTCTTAAATGTACTTATCATGCCATCTTGACCTTTGTTGTTGAACTAGGCTAGTTCTCTGGAAGGCCTCTTGTCTGATTTCATTGAGCTCATTTAGTTGTGTCATCCTTTGCTTCTGGGCTTCTAACAAGTCAAGATCTAACTGGATTGTTGTCTTATAGATCTAGATCAGGAACTCTATCGGAAGTGAAACTTGCTTCCCATAAACAAGTTCATAGGGAGTATGCCATGTAGTATTCCTCCATCTATTTCTATAGGCCCATAAGGCTTTTGGAAGCTTTTCCACCCAGTCTTTCCTATGTAGATGTACGGTCATGGTAAGGATAGCCTCAATCACCTTATTTGTGGACTGAACTTGTCCATTGGCTTGTGGATGGTATGGAGTGGACTTCTGATGTTTTACGTTGTATTGGTCCATAAGCATCTGCACTAGTCTGGATGTGAACTGTGTTCCTTGCTCTGTTACAATTTCTCTTGGGACACCAAAACGAGTAAAAATATCCTAAAAAAGAAATGAAACTAGCATTTTCAGTAGCAAAAGGAAGTGCTTTAGCTTCTACCCATTTAGTGACATAATCAGTACATACCAAAATATACTTATTTTGCTTTGAAGGTGGGTTGATTGGTCCAACAAAATCCAGTGCCCATTTTTCAAATGGCTCGATAAGTACATGTGGCTGCAGTGGCATTTCATTTGAAAGAGTAGGTTTGCCCATTCTCTAACAACTGTCGCATCTTTTAACATATTCCTTGGTTTCCCTGAAAATGGAAGACCAATAATATCCTAAAAGCGAGATTTTGTAAGCAGTTCTCCTGTCAGAAAAATGTCCTCCACATGGCTCATCGTGACAAGCTTTAAGTATCTTCGATATTTCGTCCTCTCGAACACATCTTTTGATGATGAGATCTGGTCCTATCTTGTATAATTCTTCATTTATCCATGATTAGGATGTGTTATTGTGGACTATTCTTCTCTTTTCTCTAGGGGATAAATGAAATGGCATTTTCCCTGTGGCCAAATAGTAAGCAATATATGCATACCAAGGTGATTTAGTAGATACTGCAAAAAGATATTCATTAGGAAATGTATCTTCTACGGGTTGATCATTATTTTCATTTTGTATTCTAGATAGAAAATCGGGAATTGTGTTCTGTTTTCCCAGTCTATCTAGAATGGTTATGTTGAATTCTTGTAAAAGTATAAGCCATCTAGTTATTCTTCCATTGGTGACTGGTTTATTCATTAAGTATCTAATGGCAGAATGGTCTGTGTGAACAAGGGTTTCATAGCCAATTATATAATGTCTGAATTTGTTAATGGCATGAACTATAGGTAAAAACTTATTTTCGGTTACAATATAATTTAACTCTACAAGAGTTAATTTTTACTGGTATAATAGATTGCATAAGGACTAAGATCTTTTTTTCCTAACACAACTCCTAAGGCTGAATCTGAAGCATCTGTTGATATATGGAAAGGCAATTTCCAGGTAGGTCCTTTTAAGATGGGTGCTTCAAAAATTCTCTTTTTCAAAGTTTGAAAGGTAGCTTGACATTCGGAATCCCAACTAAAATCACAGTCTTTGGTGATTAGTTTAAAGAGTGGGGATGCAATTTTTGTGAAGTTTTCTATAAATCTTCTATAGTATCTAGTATAACCGAGAAAACTTCTAACATCCTTTTGACAAATTGGCACTGATAACTTAGAAATGACTTCAACTTTAGATGAGTCTACTTTGATTCCATCTCCTAAAATATGATGACCTAAAACAATTCCTTCGTTAAGCATCATGAAGCATTTTTCATGGCTTAAATAGAGATTTCTTTCCTTACATCTTATTAAGACTTTTTCTAATTTTCCAGTGCTTCATTGAAAGAATCCCCTTAGACTGTGAAATCATCCATGTACACTTCCACACAATCATGAATAAGGTGAGAGAAAATGCCAAGGACTGCTCTTTGGAATGGTGATGGAGCATTACATAACCCAAAGGGAAGTACCCAGTAAGCATAAGTTCCCCATGGACAAGTGAACGTGGTTTTATCTTGATCTTCAGGGGCTACTTGAATCTGGTTATATTCACTGAACCCGTCTAAGAAGGAAAAATGTTTTTTTCCTTCTAAAGTGTCTAAGACCTGATCTATGAAAGGTAACAGAAAGTTGTCTTTTAATGTTGCTTTGTTTAATTCCATGTAATCGATGCATACTCTCCATTTTCCATTCTTCTTAAGAACAATTACTAGGGGTGAAACCCGCTGACTGTCAGATATTGGATAGATGAAATTTACATTTAATAGTTTATGTAATTCCTCCTTAACAATTTATTTTAGGTTTAGGTTCATTCTTCGTTGAGGTTGTCTAACTGGTCTTGCATTTTGTTCAATGTAGATATGATGTATGCAAGTTTTAGGATCAATCCCTCTCATGTCAGTGTATTCCCATGCAAAAGCATAAGAATGTTTCTGTAAAAATTATATCAATTGATTCTTTTGCACTTCTTCCAGGTTTTTATTGACATTCAAGGTTTTTCCTGGAAACATTTATATCGAGGAATTCCCAAATTTTTCCATGGAGAGCAATGATACTTGTTTAGATGAGAGATACTCATTTCAATTGCGATCATAATGTGAGGAAGATTCATTATTTTCCAGTAAATTTAAAAGTTGGTCTTCCTCCTTTACTTGTTTAGTAGGGAAAATAAGTTGTATATCTTCTTCATCTTCTATCCATTCTTCAGTTTCTATATTTATTGTTGTTCTTGCAGGGGGATATAATGTAAATTTCTTTGTGGAATTTCCATCTGAGATAAACATATCACCTGATCTACAACTGATGAAAGCATCAGTTGTAGCCAACCAAGGCCTTCCTAGAATTAATGGATGTCCTCCTAAATTATTCTTGGGTGTTAAGACCATGAAATCAACAGGATATTCCCAAGAATCTAAGGATACACAAACATCTTCCAACACACCATCTGGTTTAATAACAGACCTATCTGCTAATTGCAACAAGGTTGGTGTGTACTGAAGGTTAGGAAGCCTAAGTGTGTCCATAACTTGTTTACTCATTGTGTTTATGGTTGCTCATAGATCAATTCATGTGTTTGGTATTTCAGTTCCATTGATGTGAATTTTTACAATGGGGCTTCCTAGATCTAAATATTTTTGAATTGTCGTCTTCCCCATCATAATGTCTGCAATTTTTCTGACTGACTGATTTTTTTTTATATCTTTTCTTATTTTCCTTGATCTTTGTGTACTTAATTCCTTAACTGTTTTTGCAAAAATTGGTATTTCTTTTACGGTTTGTAATAAAGGAATCTCAATACAAACATTTCTCAATTCATCCATCATATTGTAATCAGGCAAGACAATTTGTTTCTCTACTCCTTCATCGATTTTCAAAATTTTTGGGAAAGGTTGGTTAACTCAAGGGTTGTTCTATGATAGGAGTATCTATTGGAATTTCTTCTGTTTGCTTATTTTCTTTTTGAGGGAGAGAAGTCTCCCCTTCTTCTGATTGATTTTTGTGTTTTTGAAGATCGGATCTTATTTCTTGAATGACAATAGGAGGTTTTCTTGGTAATACTCTTCCAGACCTTAATTGGACATTGTTTAGGTCTAATGGAGTTATTACATAAGTTTGAGGATTATGACTCTCCATGTTGTACATTGGTTGTTGTTGTATTTTATTATTAGGATTCAGAAGTGGTTGAGCGGGTAGTTGATTTGATTTTTGTGGAAATGGTAGGGAAAGTTGTGGGTTTTTATTCTGAACTAGAACTTGTGGCAATTGATTAGCTTGAGGAATTTGATTAGATAGGGGTAAGAATTGTGGTGGAAGGTAAGATGGTGAGTATTGTTGATATTGAGCATAGGCTCCATAAGGATTTTGCCATCCTTGATTCCAAGGTTGTGACTGTGGCAGAACCCAAGGCTGCCAGGCTGAATTCCAATTATTTTGTGAAGACTCGGCAAATTGTTGTGGTCTAAATCCTTGTGATTGATTTGGTTGGGGGTTTTTCCATGGTCTTTCGGTTATAAAGTAGAGAGGGTCTACTGGTTCCGAGATTCCTTCATCATTGAATACAGCCTTAAGACCTGGTAAGGATGGAAATTCCTTCGTATCATGATTATTTGCACATACGACATAGGTTTCTATGGCTTTTGAGACTAAGGGACACTCTCTTAGAGCATGTTTCTTCCGACATTTGGGATAGAAGATAGATAATGCAACATTTTTCGAAATTTTGCTTGTTTTGTATTTTAAGGGTGTTTATCTGCTCACTTAGGCTCCCTAAGATATTTGTTTTGAAGGTGTTAAGCAAATTTCCTATTTCTGCCCTGTTGACTATCCCAACTGCAGATTTGTTAATTCTTGACAAGAGAGGGTCTCTAGGACTCCTTCCAACTCGTGCCTTACCCCTTGAGATATGTACACATAAATCACAAATATCTGCAAATGGTAGTTGGGAAATATCTCCTTTCCCAGTTAGGTTAAGGAGATCGATCCATTCATCTTTAATAGCTCTGAGTAAGAGAGCTTTTAAGGTTTCTTCATCCAAATTATCCATTTTTTCTCTTTTAACATTATAAACAAACCTTTCTACCAAGTCTTCAAGATTTTCATCTTCTTTTTGTGTCATTTTGAAGACTTCATCTTTAAGGTTACTAGGCATACAATAATATCTATATTTGCCTAAGAAAGCCTCTTTCATTTGTCCCCATGTTGTTATAGAATGCACTCCTAGACTCATGAACCATTTTAATGCTAAGTATTTTAATGTGGCAGGGGACAATTTTAACTTTTGAGCATCATGCAGATAGTCATATAATCTGCACAATACTTCAAATTCGAAGAGAAATGTCTCCGGATCTTCGTTTCTTTTCCCATGGAAATTAGGAAGAATCGAGGGTGATATATTTTTCATTGTGAGGGTTGTATCTTCATTAAGAATAGGGAATCCCGAAGGATCTTGATTTCCTCTGCCTCTACCCCCTCCTCTACCTCTACCTCTTCCTCTTCCTCTTCCTCTAATCCTATCTTCTTCACCATGGACGTTGTGTACTTCTCCTTCCCCTTCTTCAGAAATGATAGATTCTTTAGAGCTAATATAGTGTTCTTCTAATCTTTTTGGTTCCTTTATTAATGGTTGCTCAGAATAAGTTTCCAATTCCTCTTCTTCACTAGGAACTTCTAATTTTTCTCCCAAAATTTGCTCACCA
>APFE030180409.1:83329-124737 GCA_000404065.3 Pinus taeda | reverse complement strand
TAATTGGCGCTGTTTCCAGGGAGAGAAGATTGAAGTTCAGCTTCTGTGGCAGAACAACACAGATCCAACTTTGATTATAGAAAATGTCCGGACACATTTTTGGTTGTAATCATCTATCTGGAGACTTTACTGGAGGCCGAACCTCTTGGCGACTCCACATAATAGTTCTGGCTCAGTTTGTGAGACATACTTGGAGAAATCCTCAGAAATCACCAGCTGACCCAGTGCATGACCCTGAGAATATTGTCAAGCAAAGCAAGATATCACGAAAAGGAGCATCAGGATCAGGTAAGCCTAAACAATCTTATGTATCTCTGCAAGAAAGGCTCGTAACTAAGCATGCACAGGTTGAAAATATAGAGCCTAGCACTATCAGTAAAGAAATACTGCCAGAGATTCATAAAGCTCCTTGTTCAATAAGTTCCCCTTTGGACCTCAGTCCAAAGAAAGCCTCCCTTCTAGTCCATCATATTCCTTTAGCCTTGTCAATCATTTCTCAACTCCCTACCTTTCAAACTGCCAGTATCCTTCCCTCTACCCCAGCCATGGCAGGTCCACAAGCTCCCACCAAAATGAAACTAATCATAGCTGCTAGGTATGGACCCCTGGTCTTGCCTCTTCCTTTGAATGCCATGCTTGCAAGAGAATATCAGAAATACATGCCTAAGTTCATGGGTACAGAGGCAGTAACAACTGAAGAACACCTTGAGTCCTTTTATAGTTACGCTGATAATCTAGACATTAGTGAAGATGATGTGTGGATGAGGGTATTTGTCCAAATCCTAGATGGAGAAGCTAGACAATGGTTCAGAGAATTAACCCCTATGTCTATAGCAAACATTTAGGCCTTAGATGATGTGTTCCTAAAGCATTAGGGGGATAAGAAAGATCTGCGCTACTATCATACTGAGCTTGGGAACTTAGAGAGGGAAATCGTGAGCTGTTGTCTGATTTCAATAAGAGATTTAACCACATGTACAACAAGATATCGGCTAAAGTGAAACCTACCCCCACCTTTGCCAAGCTCACCTATGCCAATGCCTTTGATGCTAACTTCTGCCTGCTATTGAGAGAAAGAAGATGTGCTTCTCTAGCTGAGATGCAGGATGCAGCCTTGAAAGTAGAATCTAACATCATGGCTGCAGAGAAACTCAAAGGACATGCTGATCGAAGGAGACAGAGTGGTGAATCTCCTTCATCTTCAGACCCCAAGATAGACAAAATGACCAAGATGATAGAGTCATTAGCCGCTGAAATATCCAAACTAAAGGTTGAGCAGAGTGATGGGAAAGCAAGGCTTCCTAATACATTTGCTCCTAGAAATCCAAATCCATATAGAAGAGCAAATGAGCAGTTGCAAATTTTGCAAAGAAACAAAGATGCCAATGAAGACCGAAGGGTGAAGACCCCATTTCAAAATGCAGTCATGGAAGAAGAGCAGTTTGAGGAAGATGATGAGATCCAAGGTATGGAAGACAAGGGCAGTGCCCTTTTTTTAACCAAAGCTGCCTACAAGGAGTCATTATTCAGGGACCAGACTAGTCAAGAGTGGTACGGAGAAGTTGTTTTAGAGACTGAAGACCAGCAAAGGTATAACTTGAGGTTAAGAACGAGTAATGTCAAAGAGAATCCTACCCTAAGAGCGATTGTCCCCACAGAGCAGCAGATCAATAAGCAGAAGCAACCAGTAGCAGATCCATCATCCTCAAAGCTCCAACCATAGAGGTAAGAGGCCTTGATAGGGCCCTTCTTCTTTAATTTGTCAATCAGAAATTCAGGAGCATAAATACCCATGCCTCTAATTGAACCAATGAAGAATGAGTCCCTCAAGAAATCTATCCTTGAAGATCTTGAGCCTAAAACCGTCCAAGCTTCCAATGACTATATGAATTTGCAAACTGATCAACCAGTTGTTACTCTCAGCCCAGTGATAATAAAAAAAATGTGAAGTCAACTCCCCATCATCTTATGTTCCTCTGTCTGTTCAAGATAAAATCCCTCATAATTGCCCCCTAGGCACTGGAGCTAGCCATACTTTAATGCCCAAGGCCGACATGGATAATCTCAGTCTTGATATTACGAAGTCTACCCAGTTAGCCTCCACACAGCTTGAAAAGGCAGTTTTCAATATCACAGAGGAAGAGGGCCCACAGATTTGGGACACCTTCGTTGACGAGGCTTGTTCTAAGAAAGCTACAGGAGTAGGTGAAGTCTTTGTGTCCCCCACGCAAGAATACATTGATTCACCATTTATATTAATTGTTCAGGCCACAAATGACACAGCCGGGTACATAGCAACCCTTATTATTCAATAGGTGTACAAAATCTTCCACGAAAAACATCCAAGGATGAGAGCATATAGAGAGGGGGTGAAATATAAACCATCTCTACCTGATAAGGTCAAATGCCCGAAACTTTTTGAGGTAAGTGATGAAATCAACAGGCATTTGCAAGTCTTTGATGAATTGGCTGAGATGCACATTGACCAAGAGGAAGAAACCTTTCACAGAAAGGTAAAAAGGGTCAATTCTTAGTATGGTGACTATTTTATCCAATGGGATGCACTGAAGGAAAGGCAGGGAGATCCTGGTAAATTAAATGCTCTATGGGCAGGATCATTCGTCATCGCTCAGGTCCAGGGGACTAATACTTTCCTACTGCAGAGTTTGGAAGGAGAAACAATTTTGATAGCCCAGTTAATGGCCGATTTTTGAAGGTTTATGTTGTTTAAGGTCTTTAGGCCTCAACATTGTAAATATGTATTTTTTACAAGTTTTTAGTGTAGGCTTAATTAGACTCCATGCCCAATGGAACACTAGGAAATATTGCTAATTCTGTTATTATATGAAAGGCAGTGGTCCACGATTCTTGAAACCTCATAGGGAGGATTTCATCCCTAGAAGGAGCCAGTGTTAGCCTTGCTATGCGATGTTGACTTTCTAATGTCAGAAAAAGCTTGGTCTGTTTGGTGTTGTCTGCAAAGGGGCCCCACAGGGGTCATTTTCCCTTCTCCTCCTATCCCATTTACTCTCAACCACCTCCATTTCCCTATTCGCCTCTTAAACACCACACAATAACCCCGTTTGACCTTAGCCCTAGGCGCAAAAGCCCAAACCCACCATAAAACCTCACCCATATGCCCTCATGCACTCATAAACCCCTCATCACATCCCCGCCATTGATCACCCTAGCTTATCCAATGACTCCTGTTGCATCCGATAAAGGCGACCTGCTCTACCACTCCCCACTGTCAGATCATCTCCGCTAAGATCTGATGGTCTTCGCTTTCATCGCGCCAACAACTTAATTGAGTGATAGCACGTGATGAGAGTGGCTTTTCTCTCTCATCCGCTGTTATGTGTCAATCATTGAATGGAATCGCTCGGCCCTGGGCTTTTATTACTTAGCGTCCAAAAGCTGTGCGATGAAAACCTTTACCGCCCCACTCGTTAAACGTCCGTACAGTTTCGTTGCACGATGACCGTCCGTCTGTCTGCTGGAGATCTAACGGCCCTAACTCACCCCGCTCCCACCTCAGCCGATAGCCTCCGCCGAGCCATCTCCACCATCCATTTCCTCGACCTGACGACCATTCTTCTCACTCACCCAAATAGTTCACCTACCCATGCATTCCACGTACTCGACCATTCTGTTTGCCAGAAGAAGGAGATGACCAGCTCTGCCATCATCAGTCACAGTCAAACCCCCAATAACCATATTTAACATTAAGCATGGCCAAAAGGAGAAAAGGACAAGTAGACTCTGTAATCGAATTTACCAGTCATGGACTCCACCAGTACGAGCACTCCAACAGCCTAAAAAGACAGCACAACACCTTAACGGATCAGATTCACCCACTGAAGCAAGAAAACACGTTCAGAGACTCCATTAGGCAGTTAAATGCACTTGGTGGTCAATTATGACCCCTCCATACCTGCACGACCAAGTGCCCTAGTATTGTAAACTTATAAATATCCAAAAGTAAGATGTAATCAAGGTTGGCATTTGATGTAAGGTTCAACTTTTGGAAACTGTAGACATTTTGTCACTTGCAGCATCTCATCTTCATTTTAAGCTAATATAAGCTTCTTTTGATGTTAACTGCTCACTGTCCACTTCCTTCTTGTTCTAAGCTTGTGCTTGATATGCTGTGTTCTTGAGCTCTTAGCGTTTAACACTAGATAGTTGTCATTTATCTCTGTGTTGAAGTATTGGTTGCCTCATTGAATAGGTTAATTAGGTTTTTTTCTATCTAATGCAGGAGCGTTGTCATCCTGTATTTGCATTAATAGATTAGATTTACAGGTTTCTTTACTAGTTGCAACCGGCCATCACATGGTCTTGTGCATCTACTGGTGTGGTTAATATTCCTCATATTCACCCTATATCTAAACTGTGAGCATTGGTGGTCTAAAGCCTTGTAGTCTGAGGGTGTTCATACATGTCTGGAGTGAAACAGAGTGAAAGCGGTTATCTAGCTTGAACTAAACCATCATTCCTTCCATTAAACCTGCAAAAATAGTTGAATTTATATGTTACCAGGGATCTCCGAGCTACAACCTAGAAGAGTTTCTTGGAATCCTAACAATCCCCTTCCCTATCTCACAATGCACTAGCTCTCATATCTTCACCTAACCATATTCCATCCCCCCCACCGCCCTCTATGGACTGAATTCTAGCTAGAAGGACAACAAAAGAAAACCCCCAAATATGGGATCAACCAAAAAAAGTGGGAAGGAAATCTAATAAAGAAATCTGGGACGAGGTTGGAGCTAAGGAAATGGCTATAGGAACACAACAACAAATGGACTCTTTTCTTGGTAAATAGATAGGAAACAACGAAAAATATCAGCATAAAGAAAAGGGAGGGTCACATCAAAAAACTAGTAAGTAATGATTACGGTCTCTTGGAATTGTAGGGGTCTTGGAACCGCCTTTAAAATCAACGTAGTCAGAGATATAATAAAACAGGAGCAACCAGACATTTTCATGATCCAAGAGACCAAAGCAAGCAAGCAAGAGAATAAAAAAATGATCCAAAAACAAAAAGATTATGATGGAATAGCACTAGAAGCTACTGAAGCTTCAGGAGGAATATGCACTATTTGAAACAAAAGGAAATGGGATTTAGTCAACCAAAAAATCAGCACACATTGGATAAGAACAGATCTGAAAAATATCAACACAAAGGAGGAATATTGCATTATAAATGTTTACTCCCCCAACCATTATAGAGACAAAGAGCATTGGTTGAAGTCAGTGAAAGAAGAAACAACAGAGAGACAAAGAGGTAATCTAGTCTTGGGAGGACACTTAAATCTGATTAGGAATACATATGAGAAGTTTGGTGGGAAATTTCATAATGACCCATCAAGAATAGCGCTGGAAGAAATAATAGAAGAAAAAAAACTAATCGACATTCCTCCAAGCAATGGAAATTCCACTTGGAGCAACAAAAGAACATGAAAACACAATATAAAGGAAAGATTGGAGAGAATTCTTGTCCATGAAAATATAGCAGAAGCCTACTCCATTGTGAAAAGAAAAATTGGTCACGCTTCAGCTTCAGATCATAAGCCGGTGGTATTGACTTTGGGTAAGCTGGAAAACCAAGGACCTCCCCCCTTCAGGTATAATAAAATATGGGACAACAAAGAAGAGTTTGGCAAACAAATTAAGGAAAGTTGGAAAACAAGTGTAACAGGTTCTCCCCAGTATGCGTGGGAAACAAAGCTAAAGAATCTACGAATTCACTTAAAATCCTGGGCAAGAGAAAATGACATTCGAGATAAAGCAAACAAAATAGAACTTTAAAAAAAATGGATAATATCAGTAAGGAAAGAGAGAGAAAAGAAGAAAGTAAGCAGGACTATTTACAAGAAAAATATTTTTTTTTGGAATTATATAAGCAAAACCAGTGAGAAGAAGAAGAAAGCAGGCAGAAATCAAGATGTCTATGGTTGAAAGCTGGAGATAAAAACACCGCTATTTTTCATAACACAATGAAAATAAGGAGAGCTGGAAATCGGATTGAGCAGATACAAGTAGAGGGGCAAGAAATAAAAGGAATAAAAGAAATTAAGAAGGCATCCCACAACCACTTCAAAGGTCTACTCTTAGCTAGTGACCAACAAGCTGATAGTGAAGAATTTTTACAGTAAATAAATAAAAAAATCAGCGAGCAACAAAACAGAGAATTAGATAAAGATGTCATTGAGGAGGAAGTCAGAGAAGCAGGGTGGAGTCTACATCCTAATAAAGCTCCAAGACCGAATGGCTTCACAATAGCTTTCTACAAGAATCATTAGGAAACTATCAAGAAAGATTTAATGAGAATGATTAAAAATCCCTTCAAAAAAAACAAAATTTGGGGAAGTACTAAAGCCTCCTACTTGGCCCTCAATCCCAAAGAGCCAAATCCAACAACCTTTGGCAAATATAGGCCAATCCCTTTGTGTAATTCGTCCTACAAAATAATCACCAAAATTTTGGCAAATAGAATTAAAAAAATTATGCCAACAATTATTCAAAAAAATCAAGGTGGGTTTGTTCCAAGAAGGCAAATCACAGATAATGTGATAATTGTATAGAAGGCCATACACAGTAGCATACAAAGAAAAGAAAAGGGAATGGTCATCAAGTTAGACATGGCTAATTCATTTGATAGAATAAATCATAAATTTCTTGTAGTAGTCCTCAAAAAGTTCGGCATCTCAATAAAATTCATAGATACCATTTTGGCTTTTATAAAAAATCCTTGGGTAGCCCCTTTAATTAACAAAAGGCCAAGTAATTTTTTTCAAAGCTCAAGAGGATTGAGACAAGGATGTCCTCTCTCCCCCTTTCACTACATTATAATGGCAGAATCTTTGAATGTCCAGCTAGAAAATCAGAGAGAAAAAAAAAAGATAACAGGTTTTCATATCTCAAGAGGAGTCAAAGAGATAAATCATTCCCTTTTTGCAGACGATACCCTCCTCATAGGGGGAGCATCTTGCATCATTGAAAAACAATTCAAAAAAGTATTAGATGATTTTCTCTCTGTCTCAGGAGGACTTTTAAACAACAACAAATGCAGAATCTATAGCTGGAATATTTCTACAAATACAATGTAGAGAATCTCACAAATGATGGAAATACCTGTACAAATAAAATGGAGTCACTTCATTTATCTTGGGCTTCCATTAGCAAAGGAAACGGTCAAATCAAAAGTTTGGAATAAGCATGTGGAGAAAATAAGGGGAAAGATTCAGAATTGGGGAATGATGTGGGTCAACCTGGCAGGAAGAACAATAATGATTAAGGCCCTCCCTTCGGCTCTACCAATATACCAGTATGAAATAATAATGGCTCTGACAAGTGCCCACAAGCGAATGGATCTAATAATCAGAAGCTTCCTCTGAAGGAAAACAAGAAAATAAAATATTCAGCTTCATTCGTTGGAAGCAAGTAACTCTTCCATTTGAGAAAGGAGGAATTGCAATTCAGTTACCAGGATTAATGAATATTGCTCTATGGACCAAAATCGTATGGAGAATGATAAATGGCAAAGATCAATGGTAGGAAAAAGCTCTAACAAGGAAATATTTAAATTGTCAAAGGACTAAAATGCTCTCTGAAATAATTCTAGTTTGGCCCTGTACTCAAATTTGGAAATTGGTGAAGAAGACCATTCCCTGCATAAGAGATCAAATTTCTAAAAATCCTGGCAATGGAGAAACAATTTCTATATGGGATGATAGAATAATGGGGGAAAATCCTCTAAGACAACAACAAAATCTAAGAGGATTGCAAAATTGGATGGAAGGAAAAAATCTCAACACCTTATACTCAATTTCTAAGTGGGATCAGAATATTTGGATAAAATGGAGAGTGCCAACAATACCTCCAAGACTGAAAAGCCAATGGGAAGCTTTGAAAATTCTACTAGTTGGGGCAGTGCCTATTAATAAAGAGGATCAAGATGAGTTTGTTTGGGATCCAAGCGGGGGAAATTATATAGTGAAATCAGGTTATAATTATCTCCAAAATTACAACAGCCATGATGACTGGAATCTCTCGAAAGCAGTTTGGAAAAATGAGTGTTTGCCCAAAATTAAATTTTTCATATGGTCTCTTTTGAAAGGTAAAATTCTCATAGGGAAATTTAAAAAAAAAAAGGCTTTCAAGGGCCCTTTAAATGTGTCATGTGGCAAATGGAGGAGGAAACTATCCAACACTTGTTTATGAATTGCATGATGGCGAGAGAGTGTTGGAAACAACTGATAAGCCCTCTAGATTTAGGCATAAGCTCCTCAACGCTGCTCACAAATCTTCACAAAAAATAGGTAAAAAGCTACCCTTATACTAAGAAGAAAAAAGCCATAATAAATAGAATATGGAAATGCCTTCCCTCCATTCTATGCTGGCAAATATTGCTAGCTCGAAACAAGTGTATATTTAAAGGACAAAAACCAAGTATAGGGAGAATACTATAAAAAACTTAGAGTCAAGTTTCATAAATAATAGGTGCAAATGGAGCAGCAAGAATGGACCAGAACAACTTACAACAAGAGGAAAGAGAATGGTACAACAAAGATTCAATAGAAAACAATTAAGAAGCTTTAAAAAAAAACAAAGGCATTGCAAAAAACAAGGAATGGAAATTACGTTTGAATGATATGGAAACGGTCGAGTGGATTAAAGAACAAAGGAAGTACATTCTATTCTTTAATGGAGCCTCAAAAAACAACCCAGGCAGAGCAGGAGCAGGTGGTTTAATTCTAGATCTGAATGGTAAGAGAATATCAACCTATGAATGGGCCTAGGAGAGATGTCAAATAACAGGGCGGAGGCCTATAGTCTTCTGCTAGGCACAAATATCTTAAATAAAAAAAGGATAAAGGATCCAATAATAATTGGGGATTCCGCAATCATTATTATAGCTATGGAAACAAGAAAGGACTTCAAAAGCTCAACAATTAACAAAATAAGTCAGAGAATCAGAATAAGCACAAAAAATATGGGAAAAATAGCCTTCAAACATGTTTTAAGAATTCAAAATAAGGATGCAAACAATTGAGCCAACAAAGCAGTGGAAAGGCAAGTTGGGACTGCGAAAGAGAATAATGAAACTTATGAAGAAAATATCCCATAATTCGTTTTCAGATGAGGTATGGATTGAAAATTACAAGAGGACATATAACATCAAATTAGGTAGCAGAACAATTGAAGTTAGCAGCAATGATATCCACACCATCAAGTGCTATCTTCCTTGCACAGAGTAGGCGATCCTTTCAATCCTAAAAATGATCCATCACATGTTAAAACAAGCCAACATTCATCCTTCATCTCTGAAAAAAGAGGGTATTTGTCATATCAAGCATCAACAAATCAGAAATGGTATTGACTGTCAATCCCGGATTATGGTGGACACCTGTACAGTCATGAGAAATCGAAGCGCGATGGATACCTACAACAACAGGTATTCTCATCACCCAAAAAACTATACATTAAGGCACCTGCGTTGGTATTTTCACCACTGGGCTAGACATAAGTAGCGTGCAAGCATCATCGGGAGTAACCAAAGGTGCATCTGTGAAGAGTTTAGCATAAAGAATCAAAGCCATTGGCGTAATTGCTCAACAATCCTCCTCACTTAGCAGACAGATCATGTCCAACAAAGTCCCGTAGCAGAAGGTTCAAGTGCAGACTGCGCGCTGGAATTTTATCTTAACATCAATACTCAGAGTGAAGGTAACAATAACGCCCTCTTTTCTAGTTTACATTCTCAGTATAAAAGTGTCATTAGCTATTGGATTGTAAACAATCTCAATATAGTCTCGATTCCATAAAAGTTCCCCTACCTGATCCGTATCATTCATCTCCATTTTACTTCCTTCATAATCATCAGAACCCATAGCCTCCTCTCCTCCTTGCGAAGATTCCAAATCTCTGATCCTGAGAATTCTAATCTCCCTTCCTCCCTGTCTTACAAGCAGTCCACTACCTCGCCCTCTAACTTCCATTGGATTTCAAAGTATCCACAGAATTGCAGGCTTAACAAGGATTTACTGAAGATACCAAAATTAGTCCAGAACAATGACAAAAGTAGCAGAGATAAAAGAAGCAATTAGTCAAAGCCAAAAGCACATCCTCCAAGCAAAGAAAAAATAGTTGATAGAATAAAACAGAGGGAAAAAATGTCTTGCAACCCATTTGAGAAAGCAGAGAAGAACGAGAGCTACCCGACCTGTAGGGCCAACAGATTTATGATTAGCCATTTTAACCAATCTCTTAGGGATCTAAGAGCAGAGATGAAAATGATCAATGTATATAAGTAAAGAGAAATCGACAATCAAAGAGCTAAGATTGAAGAGTTAAAGGATAATTGCAAGCACCTGGAAGAATTTGTGGAATATATAAAATCACTAAATCAAAGTCAGTAAGGAGAAACCTCCTCCAGGTACAGCAAGAAACGAGGAAAGCAGCCGGAAGAGTCGGTGAACCTATTATGGTGAATCTGATGTAATATTTTTTACTATTCTATGTAAATTTTGTTTTTTACTAGGGCAGTTTGTTAGGCAGTATGCCTCCTTAGCTTTCGAAAATTATAGAAACAAGGTTTCAAATGTTGAGGCAGGGACTGTGCTCCCCTTTTGTGCCTCACTTGAGAACCAGCATCCTTCGGAATGTAAAAGGACTTAGCTCCTTTTCTTTTTTGTAATACAAAAGGTAACCGATCTTGTTAAAAAAAAAGCAAATGAACCAACCATGTTGTACCAGATATAAAGCAATTCAAATGATAGACTAAACTAGGTATGAAGCAAATGAAAGCACTTATGCAAATAACGATTCATTAACGAATTCATTATGCATTTTCACACAAAATAGAGTATTCAAGGAATTAAAAGAAATCGAATTGCAATTGGTTAAGACCTGTCATTGTTCGTAGGGGCCTTCCATAGACCAGTTCACAATCTTCAATCAACGCAACGCATACACACAAACCCAATTCTATTGCTGGCAAACAAAATTCACATACTATTTCAAAATTACATCATCTGGCGCGCATCCAAATCATAGTGCGGCCATAAGTTTTATAACAGGTCTCTGGCATAATAACATGAGTAATTTAAGCCTAATATATTTATCTTAGCTAAACTATATCGCTAAATATTCAATTTTCTATTCTGAAAGCAAATTGATAAGATTTTGATTGAACTCAGATTTCATTTCGACGACAATCCTGCAGTTGACTTGGAGTTTGACCGTGATCTCCTGCGCTTATCTTAACGAACAGTTTCAATGGGATAGGAAGGAATCCACGAGGAAACCATTCCCTATCCATCTGCATCCTTCGCTGCTGACTTGGAGCTTCTGAACCTAGCAAACAATGGAAGCAGCTATAGAAATCTGGATTAGCTGCGGAAACAGACCGATTCGGTAGCTAATTTCATACTTTAACAAAACAATAGAGTATAAAGTCAAACATGAATAAGAAGACATATTATTGCATAACTTCATCAAAACCTGGTGGATATGGCTTTATTTAGATGGTAGACATATAGGAAAAGAGAGAAATATTAGGCAAAAAGGGATGTCATGGTAGGACAATATTCAGACTCGACAATGGCTTCCTTTTTGTGTCAATTGGGGAATATGGTTAGAACGACACATTGCTACCTTTGAAAATAGAACTCCAAATCACTCCAAAGTATCATCTCAAAGTTTGGCTATTGCTTCTTCTTTTTTGCACTCCTCCTTGGCTAGTTTATACACTCCTCCACTTTATATGGTCCTACAAATAGATTCTCCCTTGGATTTCTTTGATGGATTTGCTAGGGGCACGCCTTCTTATGGTGGAGCAGGAGGCATCCTACATTTATTTGACTCGCACAAATTCTCTTTTTCTACAAATATTGGTTGAGCCACAAATAATTATACCGAACTATTTGTTATGTATAACATCCTTCTTCTGACACTTTCTCGATATGTCCATTGTATTCATATATATGGTGATTCACAAGTTGTTATCAAATGGATGCAAGGGAAAGCAGTTCCCAAAAATTACACTTTAATTCATTTATATCAAAAAATATCCCAAAAAATCCTTTCTTTTTCTCACATGCCTTTTAATAGCATTTACAGTCATAGCTTAGCTAATAGGCTCTCAAAAATTCGACATAGGAACATGCACAGTCACTTAAATTAAAGAAGGTCAAAGGACATAATTTCTTTTTGAGCCTTGGGTCTGACTAGTTTCTTCACAACAAAGCACCTTTTTTTTTGTATACGAGCTCATAGATATATCAGTTGCAAAATTTAGTTTGTTTTTATTGTATATGATATTGATATATATGGATGGTCTATAGCAACACCTAAGTTGTCGATTTTGTTGGAGACTTTTATTTTCTGTTTTCTTTTTCTTTTTTGAAGGAAAAAACCAGCCTTGGTTTTGTTGTTGTTATGAGCTAACTAATGATATTTGATGCATGTGATATACTTTATATATGTAAATCAAAATAATGATATTTCATGTATGTGATATACTTTGTATATTTGAACTAAACAATAGCACAAGTTACATCGTTATACTTTAATTCAATTGAACTTCACAACTAAGAGAAATGGGATGAAGAGGATCATTCATTGTGCACCCTTGGGTAATAATGGTATTTCATGTATGTGATATGCTTTGGATCTGTGAATTAGAAGAATGGTATTCCACGTATGTGATATGTTTTTTGTATGTAAAATTAACAATGGAGGAATTATTTTTTTATATGTTAATTCAATTGAACATGATAACTACAAGAAGGGGAGGAAGACGATCAGATTGTTGGGACAATTTATCGAACAAACAAGAAATTGGTGGTTTCATAAAACTAAAAGGAGAATTCAAAACATCTATATTTTATAGGAATGCTCTAAAACATAAAAATAGTGACAAATAATAATAATATAATTATGTCAAAAAGAAAATTCAAATATTAGATAAATGTTTAAATCACTAGATCCAGCTTATGCAGGGGCAAATTCACTTGATATAAGGGTGTTTTCATTCAAACGATGAGATTCGATCCAGAGTGTGAACTAGAAGATAAGCGTAGCATTGGATCCAGCCTGTACATTGGCAGATCTGCTTGTGGAGAGGGCGGTATCGTGGAAATTTTGTTAGATTTGGACAAAGGCATGTGTTTCAGAGGGTAAGGGAGTTTCCCATTTCCAGTGAGATCCTGTAAACAAGCAAGGATCATTGTCACCAGATTGAGTGAGGAGAATTTCAGTGATATCCCAACCGTATGCCCAAAATCGATGGTGGATTTATTTTTATTTTTTCAATCCACATTAATACTTATCTTATTTTTCTTCTTCTCATTTGTAATGGATTCAATTTTCAAACCTTGATGTGATATCACCATTTCTCGACATGGTACCAACATCATTGGTGATTTCACTATCATGTTTTATCACCGGCATAAAACCAACCCAATGGTTTTATTTTGGAGGTAATGTTGAAACCAAAGCTTGTGAAATTTGTAATTATATGGACTGATCAACAAATTCATGAACAAGGCAATTCAATCCTAATTGGTATATATTTATGTTCATACCATTTGAGGTCACTAAACTTAGTCGATAACCCAGGTCATTGAAATCACCCTTTCATGTGAATAATTGTGGGAAACTTAAGCTCAAAGAGGATTTAGAGGGTTGAAAGAGATTACTATATGTAATTCCCCAAAATATTAAGCCTCCATATGAAGATTATAAGACATTTAATATGTATTTTTTAGGCTACATTCTAGACAAAGGCTTAGGTGGAGGACTACATATTAGGGCAACTATACTTAAAGCAAATGATGTCGAAGAGAAGCTTTCATCAATTAGTGTTTCAAACATATTTGGATGTTTAGAGAACTTTGGAAGCACAAAATACTCAATTTCCATAAATTACCAGATAAATAAATACAACTTATTTGAAGAATTGGTCAACAATGGAGATCTAATGACATTAGGTGAAAACAAAAATGTATTTAATGGGCATGCACTCAAAGAAGTAGTGGATTTTAAGAAAAACTAAAACCATGTTTGGAAGAGATAGGGTAATAAAGGATCATATCCCTACAAGGTGTAATCATTCCAAAAGAACATATTCAATGCTCTGTTGAAGGCTCGAAAAATTGGGTCTACAACAAGGGGGATAACCACCCGGTCCGGACGTTAAAGAAGCTCCTTTTCCGTTTGGAATAGTGGCTCCGACTGGGGATGATGGGACCAGTTTCCCCGGTCAGAGCCACTATCCCAAACAGAAAAGGAGCTGCTTTAAGGTCCAGACTGGGTGGTTATCCCCCTTGTTGTAGACCCGATTTTTCGAGCCTTCAACATATTTGGCGCTAGAAGGAGGGCCTGACTGTGAATGATAAGTAAATCTACATCTTCACGCCATTCTAAGAGTAAAACTCCCTCACCAACACCCTCAACTTCTCATTCAGATTCCAAATTTTCCATCACTGAACCAGAAGTTGAAAAGAGAAATACAGAGCACATTACTGAAATCCCAAGTAAGCCAGATCATTCTTCTTTAGATCCTCCTGAGTTACAAACTTTAATTCATAAGTTACAGGGAATTTCTTATCTTAAGAAGAATTTGAGTTTTCCCAAGGTAGTGTCACTTCTCATTTGACCCCATCTCAACGATTGACTAGAGCACAAAACGAAAAATTAGGAATCCCACCAGTTGAGTTTCCTTTACCAAGTCATAAAAAAACTAGGAAAACACCAGTAGAATCTCAAAGTGAGGTTCTATCATCATCTTCATCCACCATCCCATCTATATCATCACAAGTTCACTCATCCATCCCTCAACTCTAGTTCGTGGTTCACACAGGTACAGGAACAACATCCTCCTCTACCCAACCACCTTCAACTACTGCAACTCCTCCTCCTACTCATACTCCAGCAATGGCAAGAAATCCAAAGCAAGGCCATGGGCTAATCCAGGATCTGTGAACATGCCTGCACCCTTATCATAGTTACCAGTTCATCCTGAGAAATAGCTCCCCAAGTTCAATCCTGACAATGGTCAAACAACCGAAGAGTATATAAATAATTTCATGCTGTCCATAAATTTAAATGGAGTAACGGAAGAGGATGTAGTTGTATGATTATTCCCTTATACTTTGAAAGGAGCAACAGGATCATGGTATTTTTCATTACCATTATGCTCCATTAATAACTGGGATACATTTCAAGATCAGTTTTTAACAAAATTTGGAGATGATTGATCTACAACAACTTTAATCAACAACCTCTCCAATTTGAAAGCCGAACCAAGAGAACCAATTAAGGATTTCAATTCTCGCTTCAATAAACTATTAAACAAAATACCAGCAATGTCGAAGCCTAGTAATGAAGTCCAAAATGAATGGTATATTTTTGCTTTGCCTTCAAATTCAACCATCTTTGTAGATAGAGCTGTAAAGCCAACGTTAGTTGAAAACATGAAAGAGGCAGTAGATGTAGATAAACGTATCCTAGTTGTAGAAAAGAAAAACACTGTAGATGAAAGAAAGTCTAAAAAAGTGTCTTTTAGAGATGACCCTAAGAAAAAACAATCAAAAGACTTGTTCGACCTGGAAGGGTTACAGAAAATCTTGAAAACCATGTCCAATGAAATGGTATATATAAAGAAATAGGGAGCAGAAACCTCTTCCAAGAAACCTCATAAACCCTTTAAGAGAAACCCTTCAACTGATCTGAAACCTCCAAATGCTATAACAAACACAGAGTCAAAAGGGGAAGAGGAAGAAGTTTCAATGAGGAACAGGCTGATGATGATGAAGTTGTAGAACTACAAGGAATGTGGGACTTCATTCTTCTGAATGAAGAAGATCAAGATGCATTACCAGTTACTACCAGAAGTAGAAATCAACTTGATCCCCCAGAATCCAGTGCTAAGCAAAAAAATCCAAGCCCGACTCCTAAGGATAAAATCGTAGGTAAGAAGTCCTCACCAAAGGCTACTCAAACAAACCCAGTCCAATTTGATTCAACAACTCCATCTAAAATGCTTATCATATCTGATGGAATGGAGTATAACATTGTTGAAGATATGAAGAATACTAGAGCTAATATTACTTTTCATGAGCTCAGCAAATTAAAGCATCAACAGAAATTGCTCTTGAACTCAATGCAGAACCAATTGCACCTCTACCTACCACTATAATTTCACAAGCTACTCATGAAATGGGAAGACCTCCGACTAGTATGTCAAATAAAGTCGATCCAACTAACATTGATTTGATTGGAGAAGGTCGAAATCCCATACTCCGCCATTTCTCCTTACCTTTGAAGTTTTCAATAAAAAATTGCATAATTGTCTGATAGATTCTAGTGCTTCATCTAATATTTTGCCTAAGACAGTTTGCGTAAAATTAAATGTCCAACCTCAGAAATCTGCAGCGCGCATAGTACAACTAGATTGGTCTCAAGTCGAGGTTATCGGTGAACTAAATCAAGTGACCATAAGGCTTTCATCAATTCCAAAGGTATGTCAAGTCATTGATATAATCATCATAGACATTCCTGAATTTTATGGACTAATCCTTAGCAGGGATTGGTCAGAGAAGCTTCACAGTTACTTTGTGACCAACTAGTCTCATATGTGGCTCCCTTACAACGGTAAGCCAAATCAGATAAAGGTTGAACGAGAAAACAAATTTGGAAGGAGAAAACGAACCTATAGCATACAATAACAATATAATTGGAAATTATTCCGTTGATTCATTCTTAGGGAATTTCAACGCTCATACTTCACCTTTTTTAGAAAATTCCGTTTTATCTCAGATAGAAAATTTCTCTCAAACAAACACTTCTAGATGCATAAGTTTTGTAGATAAACCTGTAAATAACACTTTGTTTTGGAAATTATTTTTTGATGGTTCTAAGTCTAATGATGGAGCAGGAGCAGGTTGTATATTAGTTAGTCCAAAAGGGGATAAAACCATGCTAACATGTAGACTCGAGTTCGATTGCACGAACAATACTATTGAATATGAAGCATTAGTTCAAGGGTTATACAAGGCAATCGGGCTTGATATCAAATATCTGCAAGTCTTTGGAGATTCTGAGATTGTTATTAAGTAGGTAAGAAATACTACACATTGTTTGTCAGGACACCTGAAGCATTATCAATTGTTAGTACAAGACTTGACTTCACACTTTATAGCATTTAATATATCATCTATTCCTAGAATCCAAAATGCTAGTGCTGATCTCCTTGCTAATGTGGCTTCCAAGCTCATTCCATTAGAGGACTATAGTCCAGATAGATTCTCGATTGAGTTAATCTTTAGATCCTCCATTCCTGATAATATTACCAACTTGAGAGTTTTCAATGATGACCTTGATATTGTAAGTTTTCTAACTTCAGAAGGCTCTTACCATAATCAGATAATTGATGAAGACCAACATCACAAGCAGTTGGAACAAGGAAGTAGCAATAATGTTATACCTAAATCCGTAGTCAAGTTGGAGGACCTATATGACTTGAAGGATAGGTTCAAAAGGTCCACCAATTCAAAACTTCAGAGTTCAACTCTGAGATATGAATTAGTGAATCTGGGGACTGACATAAAACCACAGAACATCAACCTAGGTCTTGGTCTAACACCCGAGGAAAAGGCAACTTTCATTTGACTGTTAAAACAATACAAAAATGTCTTTGCCTGAAATTATGATGATCTCAAAACTTACGACACTTCAATTATACAACATACAATTCCGATGATCGCTGATGAAAATCCAGTCCAACAAAAATTGAGGAAAATTCATCTTAATTTGGAATACCAGATTAAGTCTGAGTTTAACAAATTATTGAAAGCCAAGATTATTTTTCTTGTTAGGCATTCCAAATGGATTTCCAACCTAGTACCAGTCATAAAGAAAAACGGAGATATCCGGATTTGTATTGACTTTCGAAATCTAAATAAAGCTTGCCCAAAGGATAATTTTCCACTACCCCCTATGAAACATATATTACAATCGATTGCAGGGTCTGAATTGATGTCATTTTTAGATGGCTTCTCGGGGTATAACCAAATCTTAGTCCACCTAGATGATCAATTGAAGACCACATTTATAACAAAATGGGGCACTTATGCATATCAAAAGATGTCGTTCGGGTTTATTAATGCTGGTGCCACGTTTCAAAGGGCCATGGACATTGCATTTAAAGGATTAGTGAATAATTCAGTGGTGATTTACTTAGATGACATAACAATTCTAAAAAACGCAGTAGTCACCTCAGAGACTTAAAACAGATCTTCCAACGATGTCAAAAATATGGGATCTCACTTAATCCAAAAAAGTCATTTTTTGCATTAAGTGAAGGAAATCTTCTCGGATTTATAGTGTCTAAAGCTGGAATCCATATTGATCTAAATAGAATTAAGGAAATTTCTGAGATATTTCTACCCATAACAAAAAAACGATGTAGTCTTTCCTTGGTCAGATTAATTTCGTCAAAATATTTGTCCCCGACTTTTCAAGAATCGTATCACCCCTCCAATCCATGATAAAGAAAAACTCTCTTTTCAAATGGGGTCATGCAGAACATGAAGCGTTTGGTTTGATAAAACAAGCAATTATAAATGCCCCATCTCTAGCGACTCCAAACTTTTCCAATCCTTTCACTTTGTACACATTTGCCTCTGAGACATCGTATGCTACAATACTCACACAGGCCAACCAAGATAAAGCTGAAGCCCCAATTTCTTTCTTCAATTCGAACTTGCAAGGAGCTAAGTTTAATTACTTCGATGTTGAGAAACAGACTTATGCTGTATTCAAAGCAATTAAACACTTTAGACCCTTCCTTCTCAAGACTCATACGAAAATAATAGTACCATTTCTAGTGGTAAGAAATCTTTTGGTACAGAAAGACGTAGGCGAAAAGAGGGAAAATTGGGTCACAACCCTACAAGAATATGACGCTAAAATCAAACCAGCAAATATTGTAAAAGGTCAAGGTTTTTGCAGGATGTTGGCTGGAGCATCGCACATGTCAGAAACTCAGTCTCCAGACAGTGAAGTACAAATGCATGAGGTAAGCCTAAACGAGATTGAATCAAGATATGAGGATATCATATTTTACTTAAAGAATGGATATGCTCCTTCATATTTGAATCAAATAAAGAAAAGAGCCCTGAGGCTAAAAGCTAAACAATATCAAATTGTAAATGATGTACTCTTTAGGATGAATTATGATTATGTTCTCCTTAGATGCCTTGAGAAATCTGAAGCTGAAAAAGTATTGCAGGAACTTCATGACGGACCAGCGGGCGGACACTATGCAGGTGATGCAACAGCACAGAAAATCTTGTGCGCAGGCTACTACTGGCCAACGTTATTCAAGGATGCACATAGCTATGTAAGAAGATGTCATGTTTGTCAAACTGCTGCTGGAAGACAAAGGAAACAATTGTTGCCATTACAATCGATCAACATCGATAAACCATTTGAACAATGGGGATAATATATAATAGGTGAGATCGTTCCTCACTTTTCTAAATAGCATAAATACATCCTTACTGCTACCAATTACTTTACTAAATGGGTAGAAGCAGTCCCACTCAAGTCAGCCAATTTTGAGAGTATCATCGAATTCATAGATCAATTCATAATTACCAGGTTTGGCTTACCTTCTGCTTTAATGTTCGATAATGCATCATATTTCTCAAGTAATGCTATGAATGAATTTACACTCAAAAGAGGTTTTAAGCTTAAGTATTCTGCCAATTATTATCCGCAAGGAAATGGGTTGGCTGAATCAACAAACAAAAACCTTATTAGAATCATTAAACAGACTATTGATCAAAAATCATAGAAACTAGCATAAGTCTTTAATGTACGCTCTTTGGGAAGATCGAATAACTCAGAAAACTTCTATTGGCACTTCTCCTTTTAATTTAGTTTATGGGAAAGAAGTGGTCCTCCCAAGCAATCTAGTTATTCCTTCTTTAGCCTTAGTTCAATTCATTGAAGAAAATCCTTCTTCATCCTTGCAATTAAGAAAATTGCAGATCCTTAAGCTTGAAGAGGAACGGGAAAAGGCTAGAATTACCTATGCACATCATCAATAATTAGTAAAAGCTTCTTTTAATTCAAACATGTGTCTAGAAAAGAATTCTAGCTTGGGGACTTAGTATTTAAATGGGATAAAAGCCCACGAAGAGAAAGGCAAGCATACTAAATTCCAACGGATGTGGCTTGGACCATTCCAGATTGTTGAAATCATAGGTCCATCAACTTTCATGCTACAAGATTTAGCAGAGAGAAGAGAGTCTTTACCTGTTAATGGACAGATCCTTAAAAAATATTTCCCGTAGAAGATGATCTCTTCTATTTTTTGTAAATTATTGTTTTTAGTTTAGTTTTATTTTTGATAATAAAACAGGTTTAAATGTTTACTTTTGGTTTCCACGAAAAGAATAACATCTCTTGTCAATTTTTTTTTCACTTGTATAAGTGGAAGCGGTTAGGAAAATTAATCTTTATTTTTGAAACATAGGGTCAAGTGCTATCCTTCTGAAAATTTTTACTTGTTCTTTTGCTTCAACTATACAAGTTTTGGTTAAAATCAAACCTTAGAAAGAAATTTTCCTCATATCAGTAATAAAAGGTATCAATAACAAGACAAATATTCTCTATAGAAAAGCTATTTTTAAACTCTACATTGTCGTCCAGAAGAATTCTTAATGAACTAATGACTTCCTCCCCACTTTAGAAAATTGCGAGATTCAAAGAGTAATCCAACTATGCACTTCAAACTTAAAGAATAAGAGGTCTCATCAAGAGCCAGCTTATCATGATCATAAAGATTATAGCTAATTGACATTGCCAAACTGCATACCAAAATAGGGTAATGACTTGATATTGTTTCAATCAAAAGATAAGGGGTCTCATCACAAGCCAGCTTGTTCAATTAAGTTATAAATCAAGTGAACGGCATTGTCAATGTGGCCACCAAACCAAGACATTGTTCTTTAAGAATTAAAAGAGAAATAAGAAAATAAAAAGCAATAAGTGTATATGAGGACTTATCTTTGAAAATTGCATACTTCTTAAGTAGGATATTGGATCATTGTTGGGTAATAGGTAACCCTGTCGAGGCTATGGACGCCTGCTGACAGCAGAGGCTCTACCTACGACAAATGAGTGTACCTAAACTGATCTAAGGAGATATCTTTGTTTTTAACTTTACAAACCAAGTAATGACTGATGTGAGTACAATGACTACCTAAGGGGAGAAAATAATCAGAATAAGGATAATTTGAACAAGATGTTGTTGTTAAAAAATAACACTATTTTCCTTATATTTCTACAATAAAGTTTCATTTTCAAAACCATTTCTATTTTAGAAGTTTTAGAAAATTCAAAAAACCATCAAAGATAACTGGTTCTTACAAGTGAATCGCCAATTGTTGTGACCATCAACAACCCCCCTTTTTATTTGTGTTAGCAATAACATTAATAATGGGGACCCTTCCAAACAAAATCAAATCTTAGCATTTAATTTTGCCTTTTGTTTTTAGAATAAAATGAGATATCAAAGTGAAACTTGCTAAAACATGTAAATTTACCTTTTCATACTCCAAACGCATGAAACATCACAAACTATGAGTTACCTTATAAAAAGCGCTATATGACCACTAGACCTAAGAAAAACTTTATAAGTGGAAAGTCTCGAACATTAAGAGAAGCTTTAAAAAACCCGCTTTTAAACAATATTATCACATCGCAAAAGATCATAGTGGGCATCTCTTGTGAAAGTAACTCCTCGAAAATGCGATCCGCGAGAATGCGAGATCACAAAGTATTACAACCTCATTGCATCGCAAATTCCAAATCCGCGACGCTACATTATGTAAAATACCCAAATATTGTGAAATGCGATAAGCCTCTCACAAATCGCATATCGTAGCCGCCCGAAGAAACAATGGTTTTTAACGATAAGAGGTTCTGCGATATTGCGAAGCAAATTGCAAAATCGCTTTTATCGCATATCTAAGTGCTCAGAGTTCTATGATAGTAATTTCTGTTGTTCGATGCAAAGTTATGAATATTAAATTTTAACTTAATGGTTCGATAGTGGTAACTTATTAAAAAACGGTTCGGATAAGGGTAAAGGACCATTTGACGCAAGGTGATATCTTTGATATGATTTTAAATTAAAGCTTTCCCGTCACCTTATTTTTGTCTTTCTATTTGATATTTCCTGTATTTATTATCATCCTTATCATATCCTTGCTCTCTGCTTGCAATTTTCAAGAAGACTACGCAAAGCGTAATACACGACAATATGGAAAAGAAAAGCAAAGCACCCACATCTGAGAAAACATAAATGAATCCATTATTTATAGACACCACTTGTATTAGGGATGCAGGGATATCTACCTGGGAAGCCATGTACAGATTGTTAGAAGAGGAGAACCCAAGAATTATGAAGGTTACAGTTACAGCAGATCGAAGAGACTCTTCTGAAGCATCCCTGACAGAGCTTGCATGCTCGTTCCTACACCGTATTGCTGCGAGGCCGAATATACCCCCCTATACAGATATGGTGAAATGGATTATAGATCACGCAGACATATTTGATAGAGAGTTCAAGACTGTCAATCAGCAAGTCATGGGGTCATTTGCCCCACATAATCTGAGACACATGTATCACTTGCCAGAACCCCAGGCTAGCTATAACAAGCAGTTTGTAGAGAAGTTTTCCAAGGAGAACGAAGACTTGGCAGAATGTACAAAGCATTGGTCAAACAACGAGGAAAGATTAAAGAAGGATAAAAATGGTATGTATGCCACTGGCTCTCTTTCTTCTCCTTACTGTTTTGCCACTGTAATGTTGTGTAGATTGTTTGGGAGGCCAGACATCAATAAGTTTTCATCAGAGCGGTTACCTCTATTGGATGTGGCTACCAATGCCACCATAATGGACTGGGCCCAAATTTTATCAGACAATTTAGCTGCTGTTATTTTAGGATATTGAACTAAAAGAAGTTTTACTTCAAGGGTTTATCCTCCATTCTTTTTGAGTGCCTATGTCATGGACGCCATTTGTTTTGTCTCTGATTTTCCTATATGGGATGGAAGTGGACGGTACAAAATCCTTTTCCCATTCAGGTTTATCAAAAAGTATTTTGGGAATCCAATTTCATCCCACATTTCTACAAAATCTGTCATGGAGTTATGCTCCCTATTTATAAAATGCTCTACAATAAAGATGCCCCAAGATTTTCCCCAGAAGCTGAAATTGACATTCTCCCTGTGGGTAGGTGGTTTGGAGAGGAGTTGTTCACATACATCAGGGTGTTTAGCAGCATTACTTCACCCCATGTGCTTCCTTTTTACGTCCCCGATAAATTAATGGCCAAGGAAATAGCCTACCAGACCTGTGGCGTTGGGGGAATGAGCAAAGTACTGAAAGATTCTGAAAAGGCCATGTGGCCTCAATTTCCTCTAATATGCGGAGCTTTTGCATTATTTGACTTAGGTCATGCTTTTAAAGAGGTTGATAATATGCTATGTTTACAGCTGCCAAAGTTCCTGGGGAGGTAGTACGACCCCTTTGGTGTTGTAAGTAATTTTACTATAGCGGTTAAAATAAAAGTGTTTACTAATGAAGAAGACCCCTTTGATGATGTCTTTCTGCAGAAGAACACTTTCAAAGAGGTTATACATATAGCACAAATTCAGTTTAACCAAGAAGAACTTTGAAAGTTTGACAATTACGGAAAACAGAGGTTAACAAAGGTCCCTTTGAACCAATTTCTCATTGAACCAATAAGGGAGCCTACTCCCAGTGTTAGCATAAGTGGTAGTTCAAAAGAAGATAAGTCTAAATCAAATTCTGAAAAAGAATCAGCTGAAAAGTCTGATGATTAGTCCAAGAGTGAACACAACAGAAGTGAAGGGTCAATTAAAGACACAACTCAATCTACTGAAAAGCCCGACCAACAGGTTTTGTCCCCGAAACAAGCTGAAGTTCCCACTCCCCTTATAAAGCCAACAAAGCCACTTGTAGTGGATCTAGAAGGGGAATGGGAGAATTTTAATAGGTTAATCAACACTGAGGAATAGAGCGCAGAGCCACTGACAAACCTAAGAGAGATAACCACATAAATGGTGGTAGAAGGGGTTACCAATACTAAGGAAATAGAGCATATTCCTGTTGCTTCATCGTCTGAAATTGTACTAAAGATAAAGGAGATTCCTCCTCTAGACGTATTTTATAGACCACAACATAAGGCTGTTGTTAGGAGGCAAAGAAAGAAAAGGAAAATAGATGCCATGCTCGCTCCAGAGGATGAACCTTTGGATGTTCTGTGGAAGGACCCAACTACAGAACCATCGAAAAATCTAACTAGTTTCCCTCAGATCGCAAGACCATATGCTTCAACAAAAATTGATAAAGCAACAGAAGTTCAAGTGCTACTAAAAGAGAAGGAGGATAGGATTTTGTTTTTGGAGCAACAACTACAACAAGTTAGCATCAGTTAGGAAGTAGAAACACAACTAATAAAACTCCAACAAGACTTCTAGCAGACGCAATTGAATCATCAAAGCAGTTTGGCCAATAAAGAAGAACAGTTACAAGCTATGATAGAACTGCATAAGGAAGATCCCAAAATTGGGGAATTTATCATAGAATCACTCGCTCTTAATGCCCAACTCTTGCAACAGGAAGAAATACTCTTCCAAAAGATCTTGCAATGGAATTCCCATTGTGAAACAAGCGATAATATTACAAATCAAGTTGTAGATTTACGACTTGATTATGATTCAATTTTTAAGAAGGTTTCAGACTTCTTGAACTGGCAAAGATCAGAAGAAGGGAAAAGAGCGGAATTTCCCAGAATTGACGAATCGCATAAGGAAATGTTATTTGCGAGATGGGATTCCCAGCTTAAAGAAGCAAAACATGTGATGGAAGAGGGAGCAACAGCGGCAAACAGTGTCATTGAGTGCATAAATGAAAATATGCACAAGGCCAATTTGATATCAGAGACTACCCTAGGCTTCCTCCCAAAGGCACAACAACTTCAAACAAAGTGGAAACAAACAACAGAGGAAAAAGCAGAGGTGATTAAAAAGGTAAATAAGTTAAACCGGGACACATACTAGCAATACCTGGTAAAGCCACATAGCCAATGGATGACCCTAAAATGCCTCATAACCTCTGCCGAGAAGATAGTGCCAGCGCTAGCTAATGCAGTATTTGCAGGACAATTAAGAGCTGAAGTCGGCCAACTGACGCTCTTGAAACCGATGCTGGACATTTTCAATCTAAAGGATCAGATATAGGATTTATCATAGATACAATTTAAGTTGTGTTTTAGTTCATTTTTGCTTAAAATGAGGCAGATGGTTTAAACCTCCTCATATATCTTTGTAATATTTATTTTTAGAATTCACTAGAGTAATATTTAAACCCCTCTCATGCATTTAGAGAGGGGTCCATAGTTTTATCAAAAACAATTCTTCAGAACGTGTAGTTTGCCCCCCACTGAGGAGGTTTGGATAAAATGAATGGAACGAGATTTATTTTTATATGAGTTTGATGTCTGCTACTGAAATGCACTTTTGTACTCTTAGTGGATGTTGAGTGATTTGAAAATAAATCTATATTGCTGCAACTCATGAGCAGAACATATTACCAATGGTATTTTTATCTCCTGATACTTTTTACTTATGTGCCCAGTGATAAATATATTTTCAGTTATTGATATATGAAAGTCTGAATGTTTAGTTGTCATTATTGCACTTATGTATGATGATAACTCATCTTTTTATGCTGAGTATATGAATAAATTTTATGCGATATGTTTCTCATAATTGTTTTGGCTAACTTTTTATACGAAACAATCATTTTTAATGGATTCTTTTCTCATGGTGATTGAATGATTTATATTACCAATTGCTGTTAGAAATTATTTTAGATCGCATAAGTGAGACATCACTCCTGGGATAGTTTAAAGTTAGATGTTTTCTTTCATTAGAATAGATTGCATATGATAGTTTAAAAGATAGATTAGATTTAGAACAGGCATTCACCCCATAAAACCCCAAAAAAGAAAAACATCATCCTATTAGTACACATATCATAAACAAATTGGGAAACTGGTCCCATCATCCCCATTCGGAGCCACTATTCCAAATGGAAAAGGAGCTGCTTTAAGGTCCGGACTAGGTGGTTATCCCCCTTGTTGTAGACCCGATTTTTTGAGCCTTCAACATGCTCCAAAGAACCAAATTTGATTTTCATGGAGTTCCATCTATAGTTGCTCAACATATGAGTGATATAAATGTTTTGGAAAAACTTGTGTTTTTGGTTCATTAAACAATTCTATTGAATCCCAACATATATAGGTGCTTATTAAATGTTTATTACAACTAAGATGCCACCTACACCTCCATTGTTGTCTTCAATATGTGCATGACTACCTAGATTCTGTTAGGATTTTATGGTGATAAGAAGTGTGTTTGAATATGATGTTGGCACATGCATGCAAAATTTCAGGATGTTAATATTGGCCACAAATTATTTATAAGAATGTGTGAATGAGGTGTTGGGTCATGGAATGCCATCATTGCTTAAGCAAGATGTTGGGAGAAGTAGAGATGCCATGAAGCTTTAACAATCTTAGGTGAAATGTGATTTATGGGCATGAAACCCATCTTAAATGCCATGGTTGGTGTTCTGACTGCATGTTCAAAATCATTGGCTCATGAACAAGGTAACAAAGTCCATAGTTATGTGGTAAGAGTTGAATTTTAATCCAATAAAGTTGTGCCATGAAATGAAATCATTGTTGGTTATTTAGAAATTGGTCTCCATGTGAAGGCTTAACATTCTTTAATAAATGAAAGTTTTCCTTAGCATAAAACCTAATTTGATCATTGTGGTTAGTGTCTTGTTTGCATGTATAGATTTATTGGCTCCGAAACAAAGCAAGCAACTTCATGGTTATGTAATAAGAATTGTATTTGAATGCAATACTGATGTGGGCATTGGGCTTATCAAAATGGAACACAATTAATTTCGATAGGGATGAAGCGCATTTGAATATTATGTTGTCTTGACCATTATTTTTTACCTAAGTCCCATAACCCTACATAACACAAATGTGTCAATTTTTTTTTTTTAATCTAACTTGGGAAATTTGATTTAATTGGAAGCATAATCGCTTTATAAGATTGAACTTGAGACAAGCAAGTCTCATTGTAGAAGCTCATTTATCTTGCATAAGCCCAAATACATCGTTCTCCATAAGCCCAACATTCCCTTCTCTATAAGCTCAAATGCGCCCTTTGTAAAAACCTTGATGTAACCCCTCACAAGCCTAAATGCACCCTTCTTGGAGAAAACATGCCTTGTGTGTGGAGAAATCAGTCATGATGGTTCCCCTACCAATAACAACAAATTAGAGAAAACTCACCCTAATTTCATGAAGATGAGAAAACTAACCTTGTCTCTATTTTGATATCATGATTGCTTTGTTTTGGTAACAAGCAATCTTTATTTTGAAAATCACGTAATTTTAAATGAAGCATTTGAAACTATGGTTGTTTTCCTCCAAATTGCAATGAAATGTAGAGTTTTTTTTTTTCCATTGTACTGTTATTTCAAACCTATTTTTCATCATATTCAAAATTATCAACCAAATTTGAAACCATATATTTGAAAGTTATTTTGAATGTCACAATAAGCCCACACATTAAGCCAATATAAATGTGTCACCAACTTTTAATATGAGGAAGGAAACACATGGTCTAGTTCCTATTGTAAGTCCAATTTCTAGTCCCACGTCTGAGTTATAGCCTAAGTCTAAGGTGATTAACCATAAAGCAATTCAAATAAAATTTGATTATTTTATTAGCCTCAGGTCACCTAGTTTGATTGTGTATTGGGCATGTTTATTAGCCTCATCTAAAATGTCCAAAAATAATTTCTTCTCTTGCATGTTGGTGGCCTCAATGGATTGTAACGTGTTACCTCAACTATCCTTGTTTATCTATTTTGGAAAAATCCAGGCCAAATTAATAAAATTTATAGGGGAAGTCCTCAATAAATAAATTATATTGTTTTCAAGGTTACAACAAAACAAGTACAAGACATTTATGTCAACTTTAAAGCATGAAAACTAGTATGCGGTTTATGAATTTTTGGTAAGCTCCCATATGTAAAGAGTTTATCTAATTGGGAGTCCATTTTAAAAATAGAGGCAAAGGATTTTCAACATTGAGTGTGAAAATAATAATGATTTAGAGTGAAACGCACTATGGAACCTATGATTCTCTAGGAAAACTTACAATTCTCTAGAAATAGTGACCCTTGTATATGATGTTGGCCTCCCATGTTTCCTGTTGATGACATCAATCCTTTGGAGATAAACTACGTTATGTCATTTTGAAACATTCAATGTGTTAAATGGACACTCCACCCATCACTAAGGACAAGAAAAAGTTGAAATAATAGAAAAGAGTGTTATGGTGGAGATTTGTGTAGTAAGAATGAGGGTTAACCATTGTGAAATAAGAACTACCAACCAAGAAAGTTGTTGTGGAAAACAATTAAAATAATAAATAAGTTGTTGGAAATAAAAGCTAATTAATGTGACCATTGAATTGAAAAGAAAGACAAGTATTAAAGGAAACAAACCCTCGTAATAAAAATATTAATTTTAGATTTTTAATGAATGAAAATGGTGAGGATGGCTAAAAGAGGAGGGGATAAATAAAGGCTAAAAATGAACCAAAAATTTAGAATAATCGAGAGAAAAGGTTAATGATTAATATATTGAATAGTGGGCTTTCAAGGCTAGCTAAGTTTGTGGTCATCTTCTTGATTAAAATTATTTGATACTTTTTAATTGTCTGCGCTTCCCTAATAATACAAGATGAATAATGAGGCATAGTCAAAACAACATGGATGATTATATATGTGGGAGTGTTTAAATATAGTTTACTTAATGATCTCGTTGTTGAAGGTGTCAATTTTTTGTACTTTGAGATGGGATTTAAAGGATCTACTAGTTTGTACTACTTATGATTTGTAATAGGAGCAAAAAAAATTATAAACTCCTTGGCCAAGTGACAAGTCACCATTTTGACTATGTTTTGATAGGCAAATACTTCAATTTTTTTTCCTAATATAAAAGCATTTTTCCCTTTATCAATTCCATTTGTCACACTTTTTCTAAGGTATATGATATCCATTGATTTCTCTCATTTTCTTTTTATGTTTGGAATTGAGATGTGTTTTGGGATTAGTTGGATCATTGTGTATATTTATGTGCCTCTACGAGACTAGTTGTGATTATTAATCACGATTTCCACAAGGACACTTGTTACTTTCAGGGAAATAGATATTTTTGCCTTTGTGTCGAGGACAAAATACCATTTTCCCTACAAGGAAAATACCTTCTAGTAGAGGTTATAACGAAGATTTTCAATGTTATAAAATTGGCAAAAATTTTTCAAAAAAATCCGCTAAAATATTCGTTTGTGATAACAGATGTTTTAGTGGAGATTATAACGGAACTTCATTACAAATGAAAATATATGGGCTGTTGGAGGTTTTAACAGATGTTTTTTTTTTTTTTGGTGCACTTCATGGAACAAGTAGCACCAATGCGCTACACATATAAACACATCGGGCAACATACATAACTAAAAGCACTGAGACAATGAATGCAAAGAACATTGGTACCTCAAATGTATACTGCCCTAGTGCGTTTATATCCAAAAAAGACCTCGGGCATTCTTTTAAGGAACGAAACTGGGGCACACAAAAAGTAATTGCAGTCCTGGTGCTTTTGTTTAAACTCGCAGCACCGATGCATATTCTTTGTATAAACACATCAATGCGCTAGATATATAAAAGGATTGATGTTGTTAATTTTAATAGTGCATAGAGGCTGGAAATAATATTTTGTAGGACCGGGGTGTTAGTTCTATGAAAGCACTGGTGCATTAAGAATTACAATACATCAGAGCTTTAAATGCAAACAATACAAGTGCTTGAAGAACTAAACACCCTAGTGCTATCATTTTTCTGAAAAGGCATCGGTCTTGCAAAAAGATGTTGTCATGGTGCTTTTATAAAACACAAGTTACTGGTGCATTTTTATGTTGTCGATGCACCTAATTTTTGTATGAGATTTTCTCTTTTTAGGAAACATCGACATGTCACATTACAATTATTGCAATTTTTTAAATTTGTTATTCATCGAAAGTTTGACATATATCTTATAACAATATTCATATAAATTAAATTTTGATTAGTCCACTATTTTTATTTTTTATTTTTATTTTTTATTTATTTTTTATTATTATTATTTATTATTATTATTATCTTCTTCTTCTTTCTTCTTCTTCTTCTTTTTTCTTTTCTTTTCTTTCTTTTTTTTTTTCTTTTTTTTTTTTCTTTTTTCTCTTTTTTTTTTTTTTTTTTTTTTTTTTTTTTTTTTTTTTTTTTTTTTTCACTGGAAAAATTGTAATCTTTCATTAAACTTGAAAAATTACATATTGTAGATGCTTTTATATGCAGTTTGTCTGTCAGCCTTCTAAAGGCTCAGTATCTGATCATCAAATATCAGCATATAATCCAAAAAACATCACGCAGGATGTTCGTTGAAGTTATTCTATTATATGTACATATTGCCACGCAGGGCCCTGTAGTATGTGTTCTGTTCATTATATACATAAAGCTGTTCCAAAATATCAGAAAATTTTATCAGATATATAGATCAAGGGCTCTCTGCCCGATTTGATTAGTCCACTTGTATATGATGTTTGAATTAATTTGTTATATTATCAGATATTGCATCTCTTCATTATAATATTTAATCATACATATATTTAATCAATGGTGTAACATTTCACAATAACATTGGATAACACAATATAATAAATTAAAATGTATTTTATTACATATCAATTAGAGGCTCTTTGTCATACAAAATGAGATTGTTATTAGTAACCCCTTATCTTTCAACTGGGACACTATGTCCATTAAATTAACCAAAATGTCTGATTTTCACATACAATTATTTCAAAAAATACAACATGTTGCATTGATATCCAAATAGATCATCATTCTTCGTTGGAACTGTTTTCAGTGCTCAAGCTACTTCCATGACTTGGGTTATTTGAAGGAACGTTTTCTTGATTGCATCGATTTTTTTCATCTTCCTGATCTTGTTCCATCTACAAACATAAAAATAAAGTGTAATGAGTGTATCTACATTGGTGAAAATAATAAAAATTGAAATAAATAATATAAATCAATATAAATCAAATAACAATATACCATAGCAAGAAGTGACCCATAAATTGTGTACATGGTTTCAAAACCAAGTCTCGTGCCTTGTTGCAACAAATCTTCTGCTAACATAGTTCCATACTTTGTTTCATGCATGTTTTGAACCTCATTATAAATAATAGATTTAATATAAATGATTTTTTTGTTCTATTAATTATAAACTTAGAGAAGTAAAACAACATAGATATTTACAAATTCCATAATTAATTTTTGATATGCCAACTTATACTCACAACCCATATTTAAACCAATGTCAGTCAATTCTTCTAATGGCTCTTCTTTGTATGTTAGCACCTATCTAAAGACATTAATGAATGGTTGTTGTAAAACAACTTAAAATATATAAAAATGAAATCTTGAGTTGTTATAAAGAAATATTAGCAATTACTCACAAACTTTGGTATCATACCTTTTCTTCTTTGTCGACCTGTTTTATGTGCTTAATGGGTTCTATTTTATTTTATTTTTTGCAAGAAAATACTTGAAAATTAATATTTAATCCTCTTTTTATTTATTTATTTATCTATTTCTTTGACCATCTCTTTGTACATTTTTTTGGACATTCCTACTGGCATGTTTCACATATCAGCTCGTTGATCATTTGAGATTTTCATTGTTGTTGAGATGGTGCCCTTTGTAAAAACCTTGATGTAACCCCTCACAAGCCTAAATGCACCCTTCTTGGAGAAAACATGCCTTTATGTGTGGAGAAATCAATCATGATGGTTCCCCTACCAATAATAACAAATTAGAGAAAACTCACCCTAATTTCATGAAGATGAGAAAACTAATCCTGTCTCTATTTTGATATCATGATTGCTTTGTTTTGTTAACACACAATCTTTATTTTGAAAATCACGTAATTTTAAATGAAGCATTTGAAACTATGGTTGTTTTCCTCCAAATTGCAATGAAATGCAAAGTTTTTTTCCAATTGTACTATTATTTCAAACCTATTTTTCATCGTATTCAAAATTATAAACCAAATTTGAAACCATATATTTGAAAGCTATTTTGAATGTCACAATAGACCCACACATTAAGCCAATATAAATAGGTCACCAACTTTTAATATGAGGAAAGAAACACATGATCTAGCTCTTATTGTAAGTCCAATTTCTAGTCCCACCACTGAGTTATAACCTAAGTCTAAGGTGATAAACCATAAAGCAATTAAAATAAATTTGATTATTTTATTAGCCTTAGGTCACCTAATTTGATTGTGTATTTGGTATGTTTATTAGCCTTATCTAAAATGTCCAAAAATAATTTCTTCTCTTGCATGTTGGTGGCCTTAATGGATTGTAACGTGTTACCTCAACTATCCTTGTTTATCTATTTTGGAAAAATCCATGCCAAATTAATAAAATTTATAGGGGAAGTCCTCAATAAATAAATTATATTGTTGTCAAGGTTACAACAAAACAAGTACAAGGCATTTATGTCAACTTTAAAGCATGAAAACTAGTATGTGGTTTACGAATTTTTGGTAATATTTGATATGTAAAGAGTTTATCTAATTGGGAGTCCATTTTAAAAATAGAGGCAAAGGATTTTCAACATTGAGTGTGAAAATAATAATGATCTAGAGTGAAATGCACTATGGAACCTATGGTTCTCTAGGAAAACTTACAATTCTCTAGAGATAGTGACCCTTGTATATGATGTTGGCCTCCCATGTTTCCTGTTGATGACATCAATCCTTTGGAGATAAACTGCGTTATGTAATTTTGAAACATTCAATGTGTCGAATGGACACTGCACCCATCACTAAGGACAAAAAAGGTTAAAATAATAGAAAAGAGTGTTATGATGGAGATTTGTGCAGTAAGAATGATGGTTAACCATTGTGAAATAAGAACTACCAACTAAGAAAGTTGTTGTAGAAAACAATTAAAATAATAAAGGAGTTGTTGGAAATAAAAGCTAATTAATGTGACCATTGAATTGAAAAGAAAGGAAAGGATTAAAGGAAACAAACCCTCGTAATAAAAATATTAATTTTAGATTTTTAATGAATGAAAATGGTGAGGATGGCTAAAAGAGGAGGGGATAAATAAAGGCTAAAAATAAACCAAAAATTTAGAATAATTGAGAGAAAAGGTTAATGATTAATATACTGAATAGTGGGCTTTCAAGGCTAGCTAAATTTGTGGCCATCTTCTTGATTAAAATTATTTGATACTTTTTAATTGTCAGCACTTCCCTAATGATACAAGATGAATAATGAGGCATAGTCAAAACAACATGGATGATTATATATGTGGGAGTGTTTAAATATATTTGACTTAATGATCTTGTTGTCGAAGGTGTCAATTTTTTGTACTTTGAGATGGGATTTAAAAGATCTACCAGTTTGGCCTACTTATGATTTGTCATAGGAGCAATTTTTTTTATAAACTCCTTGGCCAAGTTATGAGTCGCCATTTTGACTATGTTTGATAGACAAATACTTCATTTTTTTTCCTAATATAAAGGCATTTTTCCCTTTATCACTTCCATTTGTCACAATTTTCCTAATTTGTATATGATATCCATTGATTTCTCTCATTTTCTTTTTATGTTTGGAATTGGGATGTGTTTTGGGGTTAGTTGGATCATTGTGTATATTTATGTGCCTCTACGAGACTAGTTGTGATTATTAATCACGATTTCCACAAGGGTACTTGTTATTTTCGGGGCAATATATATTTTTGCCTTTGTGATAAGGACAAAATACCATTTTCCCTTCAAGGAAAATACCTTCTAGTAGAGGTTATATCGAAGATTTTTAATGTTATAAAGTTGGCAAAAATTGTCAAAAAAAAAACGCTAAAACATTCGTTTGTGATAACGGATGTTTTAGCGGAGATTATAACGAAACTTCATCACAAATGAAAATATATGGGCAGTTGGAGGTTTTAACATATGTTTTTTGCTTTTGTTTTTTGGTGCGCTTCATGGAACAAGTGGCACTAGTGCGCTACATATATAAACACATAGGGGAACATACATAACTAAAAGCACTGAGACAATGAATGCAAAGAACATCAGTACCTAAAATGTATACCGCCCCAATGCGTTTATATCAAAAAAATACCTCGAGCATTCTTTTAAGGAATGAAACTGGGGCACGCAAAAAATAATTGCGGTCGTGGTGCTTTTGTTTAAACTTACAGCGTCGATGCATATTCTTTGTATAAACACATCAATGCGTTAGTTATATAAAAGGATTGATGTTGTTAATTTTAATAATGCATCGAGGCTGGAAATAATATTTTGTAGGACCGGGGTGTTAGTTTTATGAAAGCACTGGTGTGTTAAGAATTATAATACATCTGGGCGTTAATTGCAAACAATACAGGTGCTTGAAGAACTAAACACCCTAGTGCTGTCATTTTCCGAAAAGGCGCCGATCATGCAAAAAGATGTTGTCATGGTTCTTTTATAAAACAAAATGCACCGATGTGTTTTTATGTTGTCAACGCACCTAATTTTTGTATGAGATTTTCTCTTTTTAGGAAACATCGACATGTCATAGTGCAATTATTCTAATTTTTTAAATTTGTTATTCACGAAGATCGACATATATCTTATAAAAATATTCATATAAATTAAAATTTGCTTAGTCCACTTGTATATGATGTTTGAATTAATTTGTTATGTTATCAGATATTGCATCTCTTCATTATAATATTTAATAATCCATATATTTAATCAGTGGTGTAACATTTCAAAATCAACATTGGATAACACAATATAATAAATTAAAATGTATTTTTTTATATATCAATAAAAGGCTTTTTGTGATACAAAATGAGATTGTTATTAGTAACCCTTTGTCTTTCAATTGGGACACTATGTCCATTACATTAAAAAAAATGTTTGGTTTTCACAAACAATTATTTCAAAAAATACAACATGTTGCATTGATATCTAAATAGATCATCATTCTTTATTGGAACTATTGTCAGTGCTTGAAATACTTCCATGACTTGGGTTATTTGAAGGAATGTTTTGTTGATTGCATCGATTTTTTTTGTCTTCTTGATCTTGTTCCATCTACAAACATAAAATAAAATGTAATGAGTGTATCTACATCGGCGAAAATAATGAAAATTGAAATAAATAATATACATCAATATAAATTGAATAACAATGTACCATAGCAAGAAGTGACTCATAAATTGTGTACATGGTTTGAAAACCAAGTCGCATGCCTTGCTGCAACAAATCTTCTGCTGACATAGTTCCATAATTTGTTTCATGCATGTTTTAAACTCCATTATCAATAATAGATTTAATATAAATGATTTTTTTGTTCTATTATTATAAACTTAGAGAAGTAAAACAACATAGATATTTTCAAATTCCAAAATTAATTTTTGATATGCCAACTTATACTCACAACCCATATTTAAACCTATGTCAATCAATTCTTCTGATGGCTTTTCTTTGTATGTTAGCACCTATTTGAAGACATTAAAGAATGGTTGTTGTAAAACAACTTAAAATATATAAAAACGAAACCTTGAGTTGTTATAAGGAAATATTAACAATTACTCACAAACTTTGATATCATACCTTTTCTTCCTTGTTGTGCTTAATGAGTTCCATTTTATTTTATTTTTACAAGAAAATACTTGAAAATTAATATTTAATGCTATTTTTTTTTTTATCTGTACAAAGTCAATCATGATTACATATATTTGAAGCGCATTGTTGTTGAGATGGCTCCTTCCATGATGCAATTATGTCCATTTCTTTGTACATTTTTTTGACATTCCTACTGGCATGTTTTGCATATCAACTCGTTGATCATTTGAGATTTTCATTATCTTGCTGAGAAAAATAATAAACTATTTTTATATTGATATATGAAATCTAAATATAACAAAACTGATATTAATAGATGAATGTTTGTAGTAATATATACATATAATTCTAGAAAAACATTTTACCTAGAAATATTACCTTTTGAACGATTCTTGTTTGTTGTTGTATGTTTTTGTTATTAGTATGACATGTCTCATTAACCATTGCTCTAGAAATGCTTTTTGTCGTTTAGTTATAATTAGGTTATTAGACTTATTGAATTGATTTTTGTATTATAAGAGAAATGTACATCTATATGCTAAGGACCAATTCATTGTCAGTTACATGTTCTATAATCTTTTGTTTCTCAAAACAACATTGATCTTTTCCTTCTTTGTTGCTCCCTATAGAACATTAAACATATATGAATTAATATATTGTTTGAAACATGTTATCTAATATTCTGATAATTCTTAGTAGTGTTTAATATCATTAATATCGGGTAGATGCAACATAATCCATAATTCCACATCCATTGTATTAACATATTCCAAATTTAGAAGAGTGGCGATAGGACCTGTTGTTACAAATAGGACTTACTGTGGACTTCAAGCGATGGCTAGAGTTACCGAGACCTCTCTCTGTGCTGACGCCACAAACCTGTCCAGAGATCTAAGCATCAATGGAGAACAATGGCTGGGCCATAGAACATCAGAAGCTCTTGAGGGAGGGACAGACGGAAAGCGGAAGATGGAGGCGGATCTGCCTTCTACGTGCTTGCGATCTGAATGAAATTGGACTCAGGGCGGTCTTCTGTAATGGAGGCTCGATTGGAACCTCGCACAGACGGTCTTGGGCTGGAAGGAGGCATTTAGCCCTCACGGCCCCCGGTACCTAGGAAGCAAAGCAGTTTTCTGAAGGTGACTCATGTGGCAACTCATTAATGAGGAGCACAAAGCCGCCAGATCTAGCCCTGACACAACTTTTACCCCACACAACCACCCTTCCTCGACTACTATTTTTAGTTATGTCCACGGGCCAGATCTGGAGAAGAAAGGAACAATTGGGGCATCGATCTGGCCAGATCCATTAGACTCAGAATCTTTGGTAGCAGATCGAGCCCTACCCTAGACAAATCCAGCTAATCCTGACCTGGATCTGATCCAAATCTTCATTAATATGCCGGAAGGAAAGAATATCTGCAAGAGAATCGTGAGAGGGAGACAGATCCAAGATTTAAGACACGAAATCTAGATACACTTAAGCATACCAGCAAGCATGAAAAACCTGACCTACTAAGGACATAGCCTATAAGATAACCACACACTACAAGATTATGGTATTGACACAGACTCGAATATCATAGTCAATTTGTGGCTGCGAGGTGCATGCTTCGATACCAGTTCAAAGGGCACAAACACGTTTAAGGATGAAATCAAAGGAAAAGAAAAAGCCCAAACCAAACCAGCATTACCCCCTGAATTACCAGGGTCCTACATAGTGGAGCAAAAATCTTAGAATCCTGCCTTCAAAGTCTCAATACCTGAGATAAATGGGTTGTGCTCTGATTTTCTTACCAAAGTAGTGATATGCAGATTTAATGGTTTTTGGCCCAAATCTGATCTTTTGCACCAATGGATTTTTGTTGCATGGACACCAACTTGTGAGATCCATTTATGTTCCAAAGGGTTTTTTATTGTTAGATTCACCACAGTTCAAGAAAAAGAATATATACATAATAAAGGGCCATGGTTCTAGGGCAATGCAGGGCTCTTCATGACCCCTTGGTTCCCAGAATCTGACGCCAAGACAATGGTGGTATAAAAAATTCCAGTTTTGGTTAGATTACACAACCTCCCATTACACTTTTGGCATCATCAAGTGTTAGAAGGTATAGGGAACTCCTTGGGACAATTCCTAAAGATTGATGTGGATAGATTCACAAGGGGCATATTCACTTTTGCCAGGATATGTGTCGAAGTAGACCTTAGTCAAGGACTACCAGACAATATTACATTAATCTTCAATGATATACACTGGACACAACCTCTAGATTATGAAAATACAACTTTTCCATGTCGTGGATGTTTGCAAACAGGCCACCTTCACAATGCCTGCCCACAAGCTAAAAAAGACCCCAAAAGGAACAAAAAGCAACCCAAAAGACCAAAGGTTGGCAATGCATAGAAACTTTTGAAGAAGCAACAGGACATGCAGAAGCAACATAAAATAATGCAGAAAAGGATTTACAGAAGGACCAGAACAACACACAAAAGGAGGAGATAGACCATACCACTGCCTGCATTTTGATGCCCAACAACCCCTTGCATCATCAGGAGTCCAAAACAACAGGAATGGAAGTACATAGGAGTAAACAAACTCATGGATCAAAGGGATCTGATTTTGACAAAAAATATCCTATAAACACAAATGAAAATCAAATTTCCATTGTAACTTCCACTCCCAACACTGGAGGTTGGAGAAAAATGGAAAAGAAGAAAGGTAGAAAAGAATATGTTAGCTGTAATTTCTAGTTTTCTTATGTTTTATGTGTCAACAAAATCAGCTCATTTGCATATGTTATTTAGCATCTACAACATGTAATTTTGTCTTATGAATAAAATTACGATTTTTCCAAGGGGAAAATGTTATCTAATATTCTTAAGTATATTATTAATGAAAAAACAAAAAACTCATATTGAATAGTATTTTTCTACTCACCTCATTCAGCCTTCTGTAATTTTTCTATCTGGCTTTTACGCTCTTCTGCACTAAGATTAAAAATAATCTTATTGACCTTCTTCAAGTTGTAGCTCTACATGACACACACTAACCAATACATATTAGTTAAACTTACACATAGTTCAAACATATTAATTTTGTAAAGAATTTACAAAAAACTTGCATTTTCTCTGCTTTTTTTGATGTGTTATCATTGTGTCGATCAATATTTTTGTTACTTGACACCTCAAACATTTTCTTTCAATCAATATACAACATGTACCATTCAATACAGAAGTCGTTAAATATATTTTATACATAAATTAAATAATCTTCAGCCAAAAAGAGTTATCGTAACTAGTGTAGTTATTTGAACAAGAAGTACTGGTGCGTTTATTATTAAACGCACCGGGTGCACTATGAAACAAACACCGTTTAAAAAAAATGGGTCAGATGTTTAATCGTTGGGCACCGTTAGCGAAAAATGTTATTTTAAAATAATTTTACATTATAACGATACTATTTGGCAGAGGCGCGCTAATGTGTTATATTACAACGGGAGCACTGATGAACAGACTCGACAAAACCAACATTGTTATAGTATATTGGTGTATTGTATGAGACAAGGCACACCATTATATTATATTACATTACTGCATCGTAAAACATATAAAAAAATGGACATGGTCGATAGGGTTTGAATCTAATTCAATGAGTGATCCCCTACTTTACATGTCAAACACCCTATATATAGAAAGTACACAAACGGATTAAATCTAAAATGCATAAAATGAAAAAACCTAATTGTGAAGTGGTAGAGGGAGTTAAAAACTAAGGTGAAATTTTGCAGTCACATAAGAAAGAAAATGCAAGGGTTTTATGTAAGTATTATTAATTTTATTTATTTTCCGAATTTTAATTAAATTTAAACAAGAACAAAGATGGTAAAAAAATTAAATAGTAAAATCAATAGTAATTTTTTATTTTATTTATTGTACAAGATTTTTAATTTGTTTTTTCTAAATTGTGAATAAATCTAATAAAAATTGTAAAAAAATTTAACAGTAAAATTTAAAATTTCCGTTATCCAAGGTTTTGAGTGAATCACCATACCTTTCAAATTTTGACCTTTGTACAGTTCAAAAATATTTTGTTGCTTAATCGTGCTCCTAGTATGTCTCTCTTGCAAATCATCTCTATTTTAGTTAAACCCTAACATAAATTGTAAAACTTTTTATTAGTAAAGTAAACAATAAAATTTAAAAATTTTACTATTCAAGGTTTTAAGTGAATCACCATACTTTTCAGCTTTTGATTTTCTGAATAGTTATGTTTCTCCAAAGTATTATGTTGTTGCACAATGCTCTTCATATGTCTCTCTTCCAAATCACTCCCTTGAAATTTTGGGAAAAATAATGAAATAGTGAATAACTTTTTACTATTTAAAAGACTTTATGAAATTAGATTTCAAAAAATCAATTATCGCTCGTTTGTTTGTTTGGTTTTTTTTTTTAAAGTCGCTGTTGAGGTCGGTAAATCCCCTCTGCGGACAGAGGCGATCCCACTAGCCCGATAGGGGTCTAGCAACAATCATACACGTTGCATGCAAGTTCCTAATTGCATAATTTAAAGGTTGGTCGGAAAGACCTACCTGGAATCCAACGCTATTTGTCGTGGAAGAAATGTCGCTCCTGTCCTCTGGCTTTGGCCGGTCACTATCCTTGCATTCCACGCATGGACACCTGCACAAACAAAGAACAATAGAAAACAAGCGTAAAATCCAATATCATACAATTATATATCAGTCAAGCAGGATATAACTCAAATATTATCAGAATAATACGTGAGTGGAACCATAATAACAGTCGTTCATTATTCAATAAAAGAAGAGAAGAATTACAACCAATAAAGGCTTGACGCTGCAAATCTCCTCCAACTGGGTCAGCAGTTAGGCATGCCTTGCAAAGTCACTTCCTCTCTCAACATTCCAGCAACATAACTTCTCTCTCAGCTCTTACTATCAATCTAGCATAATCTCAGCTTACTTTTAGCTCAAAACTTCAACACTCTGACACTAGCACTCCAAAACTAGCCGGTTCAATGCAGGATGACAGTTACTTATAGATGGAAGAGGAGAAAGTATTCATCGTATCCGAACACCTGCTGAAGATTTGGTATTGTCTCAGAATAACCTTTGGACTGAGTTGTCATGGATGAAAAAGACGACACTCGATCATATCCATGGGATTTTTCCCCAGAGAACTACATGAGTAATGGAGGAAAAAACACTTCAGTGCGCGTTGGCCAAAAATCATGACTAATTTTGTGTGGCGCGGGCTTTGTTCTGTGACGGCGCGTCCATGGGCGCGCCCTCTTTGGAGGAACTGAGCCATTGGCGTGGGTTAGACATTGTGGGCCCGCGCTAATGAAAAAAGGGCATTTTTTAGGGTTGATCTTCAAAAGGTGTCTTCAAGGATATTGAAGTTCATACTTAGGAGACTCCAATGCAAGTGTTTTC
>APFE030180409.1:47131-68570 GCA_000404065.3 Pinus taeda | reverse complement strand
ATCACTGGTCACAGGTCCGTAAATGTGTCCTCCAATGTGTGACAGCGGGGGTAACAAGGACGGTGACCAACGGTGACAAATTACTGCGTAACATTCGCGTTTGTTTGTTTTTCTTTTTTTGAACATCAGTGTGTTCAATAGTAAAGTGCATCGGTGCGTTTATAAGAAACATGCACTTACATTGCTGGGGTGCCAAATTTTCAATGCGCTGACATGATACCATTTTTTTTGAAATACCGAAACAATGCGATTAATTTTTTTAATGCAATGATGCAGTATGCATTTAAAGGCATCAATGTTGTAATTGTTATAAGAGCACCAATATGGTTGAATTTAGTTTTATTTTCTAAATTTTGGAAATGGGTGAATACTTACGTTGTTTTTTATTTAAATGCACTGGTGCATTTTTGGTAAAAGCGCACCGATATGATAACATATTTTATATTTTATCAGAATGCTAGAAATGGGTGCAAATATTATTTGAATGCGTTAGTGTTGTTACGATTTAAACGCATTGGTGCGGTTTGTTCTGATAAGCACACTAATATGGTTTAAAAGCTATTTGAAATTATATTTTCACATAAAATGACATATTAATCTCAAATTATCCTTTAGGATTCATCCACATGAATTACTGTAGTTCACAATATGCATTGTATGCTTAAAGTCATCTTATTCTTGAAAAATGGTTTGAAAACTATATTGAAATTCAAATTGTGGTTATATAGTTCTCGTGATTAATTTTAGATATGCACACAAAATTTTATTTCTGATTTTTTTCAAATGCAAGGACAAAATCTCAATGATATCAAATGGCCAATTCTTCAAATTCCAGCTTGTTCTGCATTGATAATCAAATCCTTCAAGGAGTTTTCCATTTCCATCTCCAATAAGTTCAGATATATCATATATATATATAATAATATTTTTTTTTTAAATCCATGTCAATTTGAATAAAAATGTATCCAAATTTGCAGGATGTTGATTCAAAATCGAGTTTAGATGCATAAAATATTCCCGCATTTCAAAAAAGTCAGAAGATCTTATGAGGAGCAACATATCACAAGCAATTGGTAGATGAAAATGGACAACCTCTTCACCCTTCCAATTGGAACATGGCATCTTCCAACCAAAATATTGGATCAACGATGGTGATAATTTGTTGGTACAATGTAATTTCAACAAACCAATCACATTCACGTCCTTGCTAATATCATTGATATTGTGCTAATGACGTTCAATATTTTTTTAAATTAGGATTTTAGTGATGATGAGCGAACCACCTACCATCTTCCGGTGCACCCCACTACAACATCAACTCAAGAGAAGGTTGCATTAAGAGAAAGACTTAGAGATGAAGCAAACAAAGAATGGTTGAATCAACCACCTATTCAATTCCCACTATGTCCATATTCACCAATTAGGAATAACTACAACAATAATAGTTCTTCATCACAACTTGGCAATGGAGGCAATCAAATAGAGGGTGGTATGGATGATTACTTTAAGGATATGACTACCATGGAGGCAATGTTGCTAGATGCATTCCAAAATGATGAGCTAGGGGATGATGCTCTTATCACTGATATCTTATTTGAAACCCGGAAATGTACCTCCACCACCCCTCTCTCTGGACCTAGCAGCAAGTCAAGTCTACTCAATTGGGGACAACGATGTTGTTGTACAACTTGAAAGCAAAGTTTGGCATGTCGAATGCATGTTTTTCGGCAATATTGAGGTAATTCACTTGCATGATCAATCAAGTCCCTTATATTTTGAGAAATATTGTCACACAATCAATATTAAAAATGGTCAATTTTACGAACGTTAAATATTGACAATGTACAATTATATTCCCCACCATCTACAAGTTATTCAAAGATAAGGTTCTTCCGAGTGATAATGTGTTGTCGGGTAGCTGCGTTGAGGCAAAACAGTTGTTGAAAGTGTTGGGTGTTGAGTACATATCATATCATGCATGTTTGAATGATTGTATTCTTTATGAAGGAGAATATGCAGACAAAAGGATAAGTATGAAATGTGGGCATGACAGGTACCGTAATTAAAAAAAAAAAAGGTAAATCACATGGTCCTTCTCATAAGATATTTAGGCACATGCCTATAATCCCAAGGATTCAAAGACTTTTTTGTTGCAAAGAATTAGCTACGTTGTAGGGATGAAATGCCTCACAACGAAGTTAGTCAGGAGTTATGCAAATCCCAACGGATTCAATAGCCCAGAAGAATATAGAGGATACATTCCTAAATAATTCAAGGATGAAGTACGAAGTCTACGACTCAACATAGCCATGGATGGCGTCAACCCATATTCCCTCCAAAACACCAACTATTTTGTTTGGCCTGTAGTAGTGATCAATAACAATACCCCCCCATGGTTGTCCGTGAAGGATGAACATCTTATGTTGGATCTCATAGTCCCTGGTAGGAGACATGAAGAATATGGATATCTACTTACAACCATTGGTAGATGAATTGAAGGAATTATGGGAAGGGATACATGTGTACTATATATCAAGATCCATCACAATAGAGAGGAGTATTATGTTGTATGACATGTGTTCTTACACCATATATGATTATCCAAGCTTAGGAGTTTGCTCTGGAAAATTACATTTTTATTTATTTGTTTATATATGTAACAATATTGTTTCACATATTAATTTAGTTCCCTGTAATTGTTCTGATCTTAATGTATGTATATATTAATTTCATAGGTCTTGTAACAAAAGGGTATCATGGATGTAAATATTGTGGACCTTCTCTGAAGGCTTGGTGGTTCTGCCACCTACAAAAGCCAGTGTATGACCGATCCAGGTTATTCCTCCTAGAAGAACAACCTTATAGAAGAACAACATTTGCTTTCAATGGTAAACCAGAGAGAACCCAAAGGCCTGCAATATTGACGCCAACTGAATGGCTTAGAGCACATGAGAGAGAGAAGGAGAAGAAGTTTGCAGAAATGTTCGATTCAAATGGGGCGCCTATGTTCGATGATCCAAAATTCTTTGACACCTATGTTGAGAAATTGCCCATTGGGATGAAAAGGAAATCTGCCTTTTATGATCTCCCATATTGGGAGCATCTTAAGGTTAACCACTTACTAGATCCCATCCATATATTTAAAAATGCTTCATATTCTTTATGGAGACACATATCATCAAAAGAAAGTGACACATTGGATGTTAGGAGAGATCTTATTTCTTAAAAAACTAAAAAGAAACATTAGCCAAGATAGGAAACTAGAGGACAAGCTGCTCTCTCTTTGTCTTTCAAAGAAGGTTATATCCTATGGATTTTAATGAAAGATGATATTTCTTTGGAAAAGGAAGTTATAATGAGTGTGAGGGTGCCTTCTTTATATGGGTCTTCACTAAGACGCTGCTTCACTGTGGAAGACCATTTGTCAAGGTTGAAATCGCATGACCATTTGAACCTTCTAAGAGTACATATGTCAAAAACATGATTTTATTATTAATTTTATTTTTATGCAATGGGATATTTTATAATTAATTTTTGTATAATGTACTATTTATGGTGCAGTATCATTATCCTCTGCTCGTGCGTGGGTGTGTGAACCATGGCTTCCCCCAAGACCTACGACGTGCCACATCTAAATTATCTGCATTTGTACGTTGGATCACATCAAAGGAGATTCATATGGCTAACATTCCACAGTGGTGTAAAGAGATAACTGAGATTGTTTCTATATTTGATAAGGAACTACCGACGAGTTTCGTGGACTTGCAAGTTCACCTTCTAATTCACTTAATAAATGAGGTTGAATTAGTTGTGGTGGATGCCACGGGGCTTTGGATTGACGATGAATGGGTGCACTGTTAAGGCACTCCTTGCGATAGGTCACTGGTTCAAATCCCCGTGGGTGCTTACCTACCAGAAAAATAGAATTAGTTGTGGTGGTTTCTTGTCGTTGGATGTTCTTCTTAGAGAGGTACATGAAGAAATTGAAAGGTTTTGTTCAACAAAGGGAAAAATATGAGGGGTATATGGCAAAGGGGTATATATCGTATAAGTATTTATATTATGCTAGTGAGTACATCAAGTAGATCGACAACACACCAGGTGTGGTGATTTGGGACAACGAAATGGATGAAGACAAAGAGAATGGGAGCTTCTTGAAACGAATGGAAAGAGGTGCATGATAAAGAGTAAGTGGCTTATCATTTGTCAAAATTCTACAAAGTAACTATACACACAAAACTTCATATTAATGCATATTTTGATCTCATACGTACTATATGTGTGTTTCTGTGTGTGTTTGGTTTGATTTCATCAGCGGATTAAAAAATTGAAGCCATCAACAAATTCATTCTTTATAATATGGAGGCGACACAATCGTGGATCGCATTGTATGAAGAAAAGAGGAGGAAATTGGACAATGACATGAAATAATTCAAATGGATGAATGGTAGAAGCATGCCTTGTCCTAATCATTTAAAAGAAAATATGCCAATGACATGCCTTAACAATTGGGTTGTTGATCAAGCGAGAGAAAGATACGGTGCATTTGGTCATTACCCGCGTGTCGAAGAGTATGCGCTAAACATAGGGATTGGGTGCAACAGATATTAGGAATGTTGAGAGATCTTTCGGTAAAAATCAAATAGGAAACTTTTAGTCGACACATTTAGAATCATCGAGTGTGGTTCATCTTCACGACAATATGAAGAACCATATCATGGCATTAAATTAAATAGATGCAGAGAGATGTTTTTTAGTTTTTAGAATATAACATCTAGTTTTGACTAAAGAATTATCATTGAAATTTTTAATATAAATAAAGTAATAGTTGCAAATTAGTTGTAAATAATGAACTAATTTAATTTTATTAGTATTATTATTTTAATCAAAATGGAGGTCCAAAAATAATAAGGTCAAACTTAATTATTCTAAACAATAAAACTAATAAACAAAATAAATAGTAATAAGAAAAAATAAATAAATAAAATCAAAATGTTGAATTAATTATATTAGCTAAATCAAAAGGAAGGTGCTTATAGGAAAAAAATTAAATAATAAGCTCAAATTTAGTTATTCCAAATAATATTTAAAAAAAAATAAAAAATAATTAATAGTTAAAAAATGAGTAAATAAATAAGTAAATATGAAATAAAGGAATACCAAAATTTTGATTAAAAAAAATATAAATATAAATATAAATAAATAAACAAATAAATAAATATTATAAAAACTTAGGAAGAAAACGCAGGGACCCAACACTTGCTAATATTCCAACCATTATCTCTATTCAAATTGATAGGTCTCGATTCAATTTCCAAGGCCTCCCTAAACTTACGATGATGAAAATGATCAATCTTTGCAATGATCCTGTCATTTTCAATGCATATGTGATGTGTTGTCTTTTCTACATGTTCTGCCAAAGCAAACGAGCATGACCTTCCATGTTTGATGTTAGTTACGTGCTCATGAATCCTTTGATTAATTGAGCGGCCAATTTCACCAATGTATGGAGTCCCACAAGAGTATGGGATGACATAAACACCTTTCCCATATTTAGGGTTCACAGGGTCCTTCATTGATGTTAGGGAGCTTTGGATAGTATTCAGAAAATATTTAGGGGCCCCTAAATACTATTTGAAGCTCCCTAAGATCAGTGAAGGGCCCTGTGAACCCTAAAGGTGGGAAATGTGTTTATGTCATCCCATGCTCATGTGGGTCTATTTACATTGCTGAAATTGGCCAATCAATTAATCACAGGATTCATGAGCACGCAACCGACATCAAACATGGAAAGTCCCACTCCTCCGCTTTGATAGAACATGTGGAAAAGACAAAACATCACATCTGCATTGAGGAGGTCAAGGTCATTGCAAGGATTGATCATTTTCATCACCATAAGTTTAGGGAGGCCTTGAAAATTAAAAGGAGGCTTAACAATTTGAATAGGGACAATGATTGGAATATTAGAAGGTGTTGGATCCCTGCCTTGTCTTCTTATGTTTTTATAATATTTATTTATTTTATTTTTTAATCGTAATTTATGGTATTCCTTTATTTCATATTTATTTATTTATTATTCAATTTATTATTTATTATTTTTCTATTTTCTATTATTATTTTTTTTATTTATATTTTAAATATTGGTTCGGAATAACAAATTTGACCAAATTATTTAATTTTCATTTTTCTGTATAACCTCCTTTTGATTCAAATAATAAAATTAATTCATTATTCTGATTTTTTTATATTTTATATTTTATTTATTTATTCATTTATTTTTTGTTATATGTTTATTATTGTTTATTAGTTTTAGTTTTTAGAATAATTAAGTTTGAACTTATTATTATTGGACCTTCGTTTTGATTAAAATAATAATACTAATAAAATTAATTTAATTACTATTTACATCTAATTCCCAACTATTACTTTATTTATATTAAAAATTCAAAATGATAATTCTTTAGTTAAAAACTAGTTATTATATTTTAACGACTAGAAAACATCTCTCTACATCTATTTAATTTGATGCCATGATTTGGTTCTTCATCTTGTCTTGAAGATGAACCATATTAGATGGTTTGAAACACGTCGACTTAAATTTTCCTATCTGGTTTTTACTGAAAGATATCTCAACATCTATATATATATTATATTTTTAATTATGTTTGAGTAATTAGACACATGGCACTATGATTTGTTCACTTTTTTTATAGGTGCATATGTTCCCATATATGTGGGCATATGGACATCATTTTTAGATGGAGGATGTCGATGATGGATGTATGACACATGACTGTGTAGTGGAAGTCAAGTTCGACTATTCTAGTCGTGCTAGCCACTGTGATCAAAACCTAATGCTGGTGATCTGAAATTTATCCAGGACAAAGAATTAAAGGTATTACAGACTCATGTGCATGGATGCACCTATGTTACTTTATGCAATGGATCGATAACATTGCAAAATACATAGACATTGAGGTAGTTAGAGAAAACATAACAGGAAATCATGTAATACAACAAGTTGAATAAGGAGTTCACCTAATACTCCTGGGCTACGTCTCTTGGTCCAGCTTTTAGTGGTGGCCTCTCTATTATGTTTTCAAAGCAAAGTTTCTTTACAACAGTGAGCTCAATTTGAGTCTCACTCAACAGATATGAATCAGTAGGATTTGAGTACACTGACTCTCCTTACTGGTACTTGACCTCTACTAGTCACAGTAGTATGAGCCCAATCTGAAACTCATACATGACAGGCCTATGCTGAGGAGCTCGCTTGAACCTCTCAAGCTTTCTCTAGAGTGCACAGACTCTCTAACTCTCTTTGGCTCTGTCTGGCTCGATGCTACCCTCAGGTCAGCTCGACTTCTCCTCTCCGTTCTCCGCTCTTAGCTTTCTGCATCTAACTAACTCCTCTATGTGTATGTCTCTGTCTTTCCTCTGCTTCTATCAGTTCATGGCTTTAAAGCCAGTCTACTTTCTTTCGGTTCGTTTCCGCTTCTTGGCGTTATGGTTTTCCTTCCTCTGTCCGTTCGAATTCCCCTGTTCTGCGTCATCATCACTGTGTAATTCTTCACAGGGAGGTGGCCACCTATTCTACAACAGGTGAGTGTGTTAGGTTCCTTGGACATATTTGAACCTTCATTATTTCCATTTGCTCCAAGATGTCTGCGAAACACGAATCTTCTGCCAACTCATCGTCCACGTCAGACTTCAAATCCCATGTAATCTTGCTTTACAACCTTGTCAAATCCGGTCATTTATTGAGACGCGCCTCCGCCGTTGATCTGGGTCCCCCAGATCCTACAGTCATCATTCATATCAGGTGGGTAAGTAGCATGATGTTTACCCGTCCAATGTGAGTGGTTTTCTTTCTCTTCCGCCGGACGCGTGTCACTCAGTGTGTGGCATCAGGTGGGACTCGGCCAAAACTGCTTACCACCTCGAGGCCTTCCAATATCTTGCCGGTTTTGTGGAATCCACAGAACATAATTTATTACTTTTCCGCATTTCATAGCCATTTTGGGTTCGGGCACTTCGGGGCTTACCTTCACTAAGGGGGATGCCCGCGTATTAGAAACCACCCTTGTTTCTTGAATTGGCCTCTGGTTTTGCCAATTCGCACTAGCGCGCGTTACCATGGGCCAACGGCATGCACGCTCAACCGAGGGTCCTCGTTGCTCTGCATTGATCACAATTGAAACTGTCACAAGGATTCCTTCTGATAGCTTGATATTTCTATGACTTGAATCTGTTTGGCATAATTTGAACGAGTTTATGAAAACTTAGAGAGTGTTTAGGATCCAATTTGGATCAGATGGGGATATTAGGTAATGTTGGAAAGATACAAGAGATCATTCAAGGGGACCTCTCTTCGTTCCAATGTTTTATTTTTAGGTGAAAGTGGTGGGACACCTTTGATCAGAATAATGTGAAGGAAGATTGTGATAGTGGGTTGATATCTATCAACTCTAAAAAGATGTGGCATGAAGTTAGGGAGCCTTATGTTTTCCCAAAACACTACAACCAGGTGTTTTTTTACCCTGATGTGTAGGGATTAGTGGTCTGTATTAAGACATGACCCTAGATCAAAACTTATTTTTTAGAACAACAATGTTATCATGCCAAGTGAGGAAGATAATCAGGGTGATGAGAACGAAGAGAGATATGTACTTGTGTTATTTCATAATTTCTACTATTGTTGTATGTTTTTGTAGATAAAAATTAAAGGAGACAAAGTATGAGATGAAATCAAGAGGCTCTCCAAGTGAGTCAATGTTCACTTGGAAAATGTGTAAGCACTCAACACACTTCATTCAATCAAAGTCTCGTACATATAAAATCATACATTAGTTTGGTGGTTTGAACCACTCCCTAAATAATAGGATCCAGAACCTAAATAGAGGATTTAAATCCTAAAGTACAACAACAAATGACCAATTACATTAATCCAGAAAAGACTAGACTTCTCCATTAATCATAGTTCCCTCTTAATGGAGAAATTCAACCAAAGTAATGTTTTTTCTTCTTTGGCTTAACATAGGCCACTTGATGTGGTTTGTCTTCATCATTTGTGATAGATAACACTCCATGGAGTGCAAGATTACTTGAAGTAATACTTCCAATATCAATCATCTCAACGTAAGAATCTTTCCACCCACAAAAGGTTTTATCTGATTCCATGTGCTCCTTGTGAATTGCCCCATTAAAGTCCATTCTCCTTATTATTAAGAATGTATAGTATGATATATTTTGTCCTCCATAGGTTAATTTGGAGCTTTGAGATGGAAAAACTTGAGAGGATGATTGGCTTAGATAAGAATTGTTAGTTCCATTGAAGGCACCTCTATTTCCTCTTTGTCTCTATTGTGCTCTTAGTTTTGTGTTTCCTTCGTTAGAATCTGGATCTTCAACAATATGTTCATGACTTGAGTCTTTATGACCTTCCTCACGAATAACTGATAGCTCTTATATTGCAAGGTCTTGTTGAGCATATCGAAGCTCATGATACTTCTCGTCATCAATAAAACCACATTTTTCATCAAAAAATTCTTCAAACTCAAAAATACTACTGAAGCCAAAAATGTTTCCAAATGAGCTCATGAAAAGGCACCATCAAAAGGATCAATGTCAAAAACGTCTAAAAATACAGACATATTGGAAATTCCCCACTTATCTCACTCAAAATTCCTTTCCGAGAATCCACACACACCTGATGTGACAAGAATTCTGCGCAAACAAAAAAATGCCACACAACTCAAACAATTATTGTACAACTCCTCGCCTCCTCGTTCATGCTAGCACACATACCCACTATGTTTGGACGCAATGCTGGCAGGAAGTAGCACAAAATAAAAACAACTCCAACGTGGCAGGTCACATGGGAATTCAACCTTGGAGTTATGCCAAATCACGTCCTTTGACTAGTGCAACTGGTGGTTATGACCAAATGCATTGCAGCCTTTGACTGGACCAATGGTTGTGACCAAATGCATCACACCCTGCTTCACACCACGCTTTTCGATCCACACCATGTTATTGTTTCATTGATCCACATGAACAACATTCCCTCAAATCAACGTTGCTTTCCCACACTTTGATTTCGACACTATAGCAGATTTGCGCTCACAACGATTGTTCGCCATGCTGGTACGTTGTGTAGATCCTCAATAACTGGACTGTAGGGAGATCCACAAAAACTACGAACAAAACACCAAGGCACCATCACTCTTTCGCCAACAGGCCATCACAGACACCACCAGAACCCTCATCGCCTCCTTCTCACATCAAGAGAGTGTTCAGTATGGGGCAAAGAGTGAAAACAGGTCGCTTCAGCTGCAACTCAGACTTTGTTTGCCTTCTCCAATTTCCACATGCATTACAATTATATCTCAGCTACAATACAACAACTCTAGGGCGAAAGAAATACGGAGATCATTGTCTCCCTCACGGGAACCACCGACGCTGTCTGTGGGTTATTCGATCACCAGAGGCACAAACCTAAATGCCTGTGGGATATGCATGCAAGCCGCTCCAACATGCCACACACCAGGCAGAGGACATGTTCCTGCCTTTCAAACTTTCTTTCTCATCACCAGAGATCACACAGTCCACCTTCAAGGACTCAGCCTCACTTAACAAACAACACACACCTTCAAGGACTCGACCCTCACTTAACCAACAACACACAAGCCTCTGATCCCAAGCCCTCATACCAAGATAAAAATTAAAGGAGACAAAGTCTGAGATTAAATCAAGAAGCTCTCCAGGTGAGTCAATCTTCAACCGGAGAATGCATAAGCACTCAACACACTTCACTCAATCAAAGTCTCATACATATAAAATCATACATTAATTGGGTGGTTTGAACCACTCCCTAAATAATATGATCTGGAACCTAAATAGAGGGTTTCAATCCTAAAGTACAACAACAAACAACCAAATACATTAATCCAGAAAATACTAGATTTCTCCATTAATCCAAGTTTTGTTTTCTTTATTTTGCTAATTATATTGTTTTTGTATTCGTCTTGTTGGCCTTTTATATAATTGGTAAGATTCACAAATGTTTTTAAGTGGAAACATTTTTACACTTAAAACTAAGTATTTCCAATTGTATACAATATCTATTATAATAAGGATTCAAGGTCACAATCCTTCTCAAATAGGAAAATAGGAAAATGAGAAGAATATAACTAAAATGAGAAAATAGTGAATTTATAAACATTAAAGATTTAGTCTCGATTAGATACTTATTGGTTTATTATTCAATTCACGTGTTTTTCTTCTTGTTTAGTAAAAAATCAATATAAATCATGTAGAGATAACTCTATGATGACTTTAACAATAAAAGAATTGTGCATTAATATGTAAGATTAAATTCTTGACATGAGAGATAAAGTCATGTTCACTATATTTAAATTATAGTTCTTGCAACATTGTGTAAACTAAAAGGAGGTCCTATGCATGTATAAAATGTTGATTACATCTTTTTATGGACCATAAGAGAAATAAATGGGCTTACATGGATGCATGAGAGGTTCTAATTTTTTCTTCATGGATAATGGAACAATTTTGACTTTTATTTTCAATGGTAAATATAAATAAAAGTTGAATGAATAAATATTTTATGGTTATGAATTAAATGATAAATAATGTGATGGTGATTAAGAAGCATTTGTTTGTCTTCCAAATAGACTTGGTGATGTATGTTTTTTCTTTCCTATTTATATTATGTAAAATGAATATATATTTTTATGTATTTATAAGTAAAATATTAAAGTAGACATATCTTTATCATTGTGAACATAATGTAATATTAGTTAGAAGAAATGTGAAAACATCAATTTTAGTGACTATCTAGTGATAAGTATGTGGAAAAATTAATGTTTCTTGAGTTGTTCATTAAGAAATAATCAAATTTATTATTTGTCAAAAGTTTAAATCTAATATAGTATGATTAATGTATTATTTAACTCATATTTATTATTAAAAATAATTAAATTTAAAGAACCAAAATAGCACCAAAATGTTATCTCTTTATTACTAGAAAAAAGTTCACTTGTCTCTTTAAGGGAGAGCTTCCAATAGGGCAAATCTCCAACTACAAGTAACTTCACAACCCTTATTTTACATTTCTTGATCCTTATCTTTAGAGAGAGAAAAATTTAATTTAAATTGGTAAGAGTTGTTATAAATATTATATTTAAATTGGTTGAAAATCTCATAACTTTAGTAATAAATTAAATTTGATTAAAATATATTTTTAAGTTATACTAAATCTAAATTAATTGTTAAAAAAGACATAGGTTTTTTAAATTTAACAATACATTGAATTTTAATAAACCAATATTTATTTTGGTTAAAATTGTATTTTTGAAAATTTATTATTTATTAATATTTTATATTAAAAATTGAATGAGTTACACATTTCGTCTTATTAAGAACTAACTAAATTATTTTACCTTTAATTAATTTTTATTTGTGACTATTGAGATTTTTTATTGATTAAGTTAGAATGAATATGAATGAACTATCATTTTTTCTCGCGCTCCCGCTCTGCGCTCGCAGCGCAGCCCTAGCCCTGCCCGCGCCTGCAACTTTCTGCCTCCCTCATGGCGTCTGGAGGTGGCCCTGAGGCCCCTCCTCCCCTTCCCCCGGAAGTCGCGGCCTTCAAGGCCCTGGTTTCAGCCGCTGGCAAGCGTCCGGCTACAGGCCCGCAGCAGAAATTCGTGAAGAAACTGGACAGTATCCCCAAGGTCGCTCTCCCTGAAGAATAAATATGTAGATCAGCTTTGAATCTCGCTGAGAATGGCTTGATCGGTTAGTTCACCGGGCTGTGGCCGTCCCCGAGAGCTGTCGAAGAATGGGTCAAAAGGAACTGGCTTCCTCTGGTCAGTGAAGGAATCAAGATTTATTTTGTGGGCAAAGGGTTCTTCGTTTTTTTGTTCGACAAACCAGAAGACAGAGGCCTGATCTTCAGAAACGGGCCATACTTCATGGGGCCTCAAGGACTTTACTTGAACAAATGGTCAACTGATTTCGATCCAGCGCAAGATGTGCCTAGGGCGGTTCCGGTCTGGGTGTGCCTTCCGCATCTTCCCTTGCATTGCTGGAACCAAGGCTCCTTACAATCAATTGGAAACGCTCTGGGAAAATACATCGACCAAGCCCCAAGGAAGGATCAGTATTCCTGCGCCCGGATCTGTGTGGAGGTCGACTTGGAAATTGGGCTACCTGAAGCGATCCAGCTAACGGTGGCAAACTGGTCTCATATTCAAGAGCTTGATTATGAACAGTTGCCCTTTAAATGCCGATTTTGCCATGAGTATGGGCATTTCGCCAGATATTGCAAAAAAAGAAGTGAGGAGACAACAGAAAAGGAAAAAGAAGACCAATGGAAACAGGCAAAGAAGACATCAGCAAACAGGCAGAGTAACAAAAGCAAGGCTAAAGGGTCCGAGAGCAAAGTAGATAACGGAAGCACAAGTAACCATAACGCCGGAAGCAGCGAACCAAAGGTCAATGAGGGAGATAAAAACCCTTTTGAAACCCTCGCGCCTCCCCCGGATCCCCCGGAAGCAGAGGAAGAAGAACCACTACAGCCTGCTACTATGGAAGCCCTAGATCCAGGCAATACTCAAAGCACCTACACAAGCAAAATATCTTCTCCATCATACGCAGAGATAATAAAAAAAAAGAAAAACCCAATAGAGAATATTGGGTCATCAGATGACGAATCCCATGAAAAGGCAACAAAAAGGGCCGGACGAAGAACAAACAAAGAAACCAGAGAAGAGGAGTCAGAAAAACAAAAAACTCTTGGCAGCCAAGCAACAATCGAAATGACCCTAGGGAGAACTGTTAGGCCAAGGACCTCCAAAGGAGGAGGGCCTACCCCTTCAAGCGGTAAATGATGCAGATGATCTCTTGGAACTGTAGGGGTCTGGGTAATCCCAATAAGGCAGAAGCAATCAAAGACTTATTGAAGATAGAGACCGCGGACATCCTTATGCTCCAAGAGACCAAAGTAGAAGGGGAAGCCCTTCTAAACACCAGCATTAACAAATGGAAATTTGACTCAGGAAAGGCTGTCAGTGCAAGGGGAACAGCTGGAGGTCTAGGCACTTTTTGGACAAAAAGCTTTTCCTTAGAACGATTTTTAGCAACTCAACATTGGATTTTCACAGAGCTGTGCCACACTGTAAGTAATCTTTCCCTTGCCCTGTTTAACTTATATGTACCAGTTCATTATGAAGAGAAGAAAGAATGCTGGAGGTCGCTTTCAGAGTTTTTAGAGCAAATCAGTCCTTCAAATCTGGTTATAGGGGGGGACTTGAACATAATTTTAGATCTCAAAGAAAAGAAAGGAGGGATTCAGTCCAAAGACCCTTTTAGCAGAACAGTGGGCAGTTTGATCCAGCGCTGGGACTTGGTGGACCTCAAACCAGTCAAAGGTAAATTCACCTGGACTAATAATAGAACTGGAGATAATCATATAGCAGCCAGACTGGACAGGTTCCTTATCAACAGCTCTTTAATGATGGACAACAGAATTGTTTTCTCAAAAATCCTTCCAAAACTCACTTCGGATCATAAACCAATTCTCTTTTGCCTAAAGGAAGAAGAAGATTTAGGCCCCCTGCCATTCCGCTTCAGCCCACTCTGGGCAGGCAAGGACGGGTTTATGGATACAGTTCAAGCAGCATGGAGAATGGACGTCAATGGCTCCCCAAGTTTCGTGTGGGAACAGAAATTGAAGAATGTTAAAACAGCTCTCAAAGTATGGATAAAGAAATCCATGCAATCCCCCAACAGGCAGCGGAAGGAGGCGATCTCTCAACTGGAAGGTATTCAATTCGAAATGGAGGATACGTTTCCTTCAGTCTCAGATCTCGCCCAAGAAAAATCAGCTCAAAAGAATGTGTACTGCTCCTTCAGGAAGGAAGAGGAGTACTGGTGATTAAAGTCCCGAAGTTTGTGGCTTAAATCCGGGGATAGAAACACCTCTTACTTTCATAAACAATGCAGGGCCCGCCTCTCGCGCAACCACATAGCAGAAATAACCAGCTCCAGTGGTCAGGTTTTCAAAGGTTTCGCTCAAATTCAAGAGGCAGCGACAAACCACTTTAAGAACCTCCTCAGCGCAGAGAGAAATGGTGAGGAGGAGGACGAAACAGATTTTCTTTCAGTCATCCCCAGCCTAGTTAGTGAGGAAGACAATGCCTCATTGACGAGTCCAGTAACGGAAGAAGAGATCACTAACATCGTTTGGTCGATGGACCCCGACAAAGCCCCAGGCCCCGACGGGTTCTCAATTCATTTTTACAGGATCTGTTGGGAAATCATCAAATTTGACCTCTTCAGAATGATAAGAGGAGTTTTGAAAAAGGCAAAAATGGGAGGAGGCACAAAATCTACATTTCTAGCTCTAATCCCCAAGGAAACTAATCCAAGATCGTTTGACAGATATAGGCCGATCTCCCTGTGCAACTCATCATACAAGATCGTGGCCAAATTGCTGGCTAATAGGATCAAGCCACTCCTTCAAAATCTCATCTCCCCAGCACAAGGAGGATTTGTGAAAGGCAGACAAATCCTCGACAATGTCATCCAAATTCAAGAGGCCCTCCACTCCAGCTATGCTCGGAAAGAACAAGGTATGATAATTAAATTAGATATGAGTAATGCTTTTGACCGTGTTAATCGATCCTTTTTGTTCAGGGTCCTTGAAGCCTTCGGGTTTTGTCAAGATTTTATAAATATCATCAAAGCATGCATAGACAATGTCTGGATTGCACCATTGGTGAATGGGAGACCAACAGAATTCTTCTCTGCCACCAGGGGTCTTAGGCAAGGCTGCCCCTTGTCCCCCTTTCTATACATTCTGATGGTGGATTCATTAAGCAGAAAATTATCTCAGGAGCAACAACGTGGTTCCATCCCTGGGATTAGAATCGTGCAAGATACACCTTCAGTGAACCATGCGCTTTTTGCCGATGATGCTCTCTTGCTTGGTGGCGCCTCCCTGAGAATGGCTAAATCTTTCAAGTCTACCCTCCAAAAATTCTACAATGCCACTGGTGCCCTTATCAGTGAAAGGAAGAGCGCAGTCTATGCTTGGAATTCCGATCAGCAAACCACCGATAGGATAGCTAGCGAACTGGGCTTCAAAGGATATGCAGAATGGGATAAAATTAAATACCTGGGTCTTCCGTTGACAATGGGATCCAACCGGAACAATCTGTGGGAGGAGGTAATCTCCAAGTTCAACAAGAAGATAGCTGCTTGGGGCGGAGTCTGGCTCTCCTCTGGAGGAAAGCTCACCCTCATCCGGTCGGTTCTTTCCGCGCTGCCCACCTTTCAAGCTTCTCTGCTGTTGGCTCCAAGGCAAATAGCAGACCGAATCTCTTGCCTAATCAGGAACTTTCTGTGGAGCGGAGGTAAGGGGAACAGTAATCGATTCCACCTTGTCAATTGGGAATTGGTGAAGCGCCCAATCAAGGAGGGCGGCCTGCAAATTAGAGACCCTCTTCAAGCTAATTTAGCGATGGGCTGTAAGATTCTGTGGCAGATAACCTCTGAGCCTATGCATCCAACTAGTCAGATTTTTATTCACAAATATCTAAGGAATAGATCGATCACCACCTTCAACCCAGCCTCTTCTCCTAAAGGAACTTTGGCGTGGAGACTCTGTTGCAGAGGGCTAGATTTCTTCAGAATGCATTTGTACAAAGTACCTGGCAATGGCAAAACGACTTGGCTGTGGAAAGACCGAATCATGGGTCATCCCCCCCTCTCAGAGAAAAATGAAATTGCAGGAATAAGAGCTTGGTTAAGATCAAGAGGGATCAGAAAAATTGAAGACATAGTGGAATGGGACGAAGACGGCAATTGGAAGTGCTGGAAACTGCCCAACATTCCTGAGCAATTAATCGAGCAGTCAAACTTACTCATAGTTGAAATTGCAGACTTCGCCCCTGTCCATAAGAATGAGGAAGACTCTTGGGGTTGGGGACAAACAGGGGTCTATTCAGCTAAACAAGGGTATTTACAAATGCAAGGTAAAAAAGACTCAGCGCACCCGGAAGGAGTGTGGAAGCAGATATGGGAGTGCTTCAGTATCCCGAAGATTAACTTTTTCTTCTGGACCTTATTCCAAAACAAAATTCTCACTGGCGAGAACCTTTGCAAACGGAACATCGCTGGTCCACATCGATGCGTGTTCTGCAAAAAAGCTCTGGAAACCTCTGCTCATATTTTTCTCGAATGTGAGTTCGCTCAGAAGACTTGGACTAGTTTCTTAGCCGGTCTGAACGTCAGTTCTCCAGCGAACTGTTCAATCACAGAAATGTTTTTGACTTGGAAAGCCAAATATCCCCATCGCATTGCCGCCAAGTCCCTCTGGTCTAAGGTGTGGGTTGCAGTCCCGAAGTATGTATGCTGGAAAGTGTGGCTCTCCCGGAATGAAATTATCTTCAACCAAACAGAAACATCAGCCGAAAAGGTTGCAGAAAAAGCCAAGAATCTTCTAATAGAGACATTGAGACAGTCCAGTGCAAGAGACAATACCTTAAGAGACGAAGAAAGAGCATGGCTGGGCGACTTCAATCCCATAATGAGTCCTTCTTCTGTCTCTCGTCCTCCCCTCAAGGAAAATTGGCAGATCTGTGACAATGCAGAAGGCTTCCAGAAGTGGTGGAAATTACAAGGTAAATGCACTATATTTTTTGACGGAGCCTCAAAAGGCAATCCAGGCAGGTCAGGGGCGGGGGGGATCATTTACTTTCCGAATGGAAGCAAAGAGTGTTTCAGTTGGGGCCTCGGAATAAAAACTAACAATCAGGCAGAAGTCCTGAGCCTCTTGAAAGCCTGCCAACTCGCCAGGGGAAAAGAATCTAAGGAGATAGCAGTGTTCGGAGATTCAGAATTGCTGATCAAAGCCTTAAGAAAAAACAAAAGGCTCAACGATCCTGTTCTGAACAAACAGATTCTAAGAGTGAACAGACTCTTGAAGGAATTCCCTTCAGTCCAAATCTTCCATATTCTCAGAGAATTCAACTTAGAAGCTGATTCTCTGGCAAACATCGGATGCAACCTGGAAAAAGGTATGATAAGCATAAACTCAGGTGAGACGAAAATGGTTGTCATCCCCTAATCAGAATTGTGAGTTAGGAGAATTCCTGCCTCTGTCTGAAAGGAATGTGTAAGGTCTGCCGGGTTGTGAAAAGAGTAGGAGGTTATCAGCTCTTCGATCTTATTTCCTCCTTGCAAGAATCAGTTCTCAGTCACTCCTTCCTTGCAATCCAGGGGAGGCATTGCTATCAACTCAGGTCCTGAAAACAGAGGTTAGGTGCGCAGTCTGCCATGAAATCGAACTCACATTGCTTAAGAAACAACCCTCATTCACTTGACGAGATTTGGCATGATTATGTAACAAAGAAGGGGCTCGCTTCGTGAGTAGAAATGGAAAATGATATTGGTTGACAGTAATAGGTTGCAGAACAAATATGGTGACAATATGACAAAGGTGATGACAACAAAACAAAGGTGTTGATAACAGATCAAAGGTGTGGTCTTCCACGCAAAAAAGAACTATTGACAACATAAAAGGGTGATAGAAAAGTATCAGTTGATGTATACACAGTTGATCTACAAGTTCCTCAGTTGATAACATGCTTGTTATCCTTGTTATGCTCGCTATGAAAGTGTTGATGTATTACACTGAGGTTACAAAAATTGCTGAGTATTTTGCTAATCTGAATAGTCTGTCAGAAGTATGTTGTTGATTATAAATGCCTGTGAGCCTTGAAAATGCTTGATGATTGCAGTGATTGATTGAATGCTACAGAATAGTTCTTCCTTAATCCATCACTGCTCTCAAACTATTCTGATTCGTAGGAAGTGGCAGATACCAATCAGCTGCAGCGCAAACTCTTCAAGCCTGAGTTGCAAATATGCTAATACAAGTCTTCGAAATTTCTTCCTTCTGGCAAAGAAACAGGGGTGGCGATATTAATTCACAGGTCCAGGAAAAAGAAGAGAGGCGTGTTGTTTGTTATGTAATAGAAATTCTCAATGCATCCTCAATGTTAAAAGAACCTGCTCTTAGCTTGTTCAAGATCGAAGGGATGGCAGTTGAATTCAAATTCTCTCATAGATTATTCTCAGCAGCAGAATTCGCCGAGAACAGAACAAGACATGTAAATCTGCTTTGACCTCGGTCATCCATGAATAAAAATATCCGTTTTGGTTAAAAAAAAAAAAAATGAATGAACTATCGAAACAATAGAAAAATATTTATCGTAATTTCACAATCATAGTTTCAACGGTACTAAACTTTGTAGTTTATAAAAATATATTAGCGGTTTTTTTAAAAGAAAATCATTTTGCATGCAGTTTCATATAAAATTTTGATATAAGTTCACCAATACATAATTTATAATAAATATTATTTCATTAAAATAAACATCTAACAAACATAAACATTGTAATTTAACATCATCACCACACACATCCTCAAATTAATATACATCTTATGTCAAATAACCGTTACCACATACACATCTATGTGCAAGCAAGTTAAATGAACATATTTAACATGACCTAACAATATACACATGAACACCCACATATTAATTAAGTACATAAAAATGGCAAAAAAAAAGCAATATACACATCTATGTGCAAGCACATTAAATGAACATATCTAACATGACCTAACAATATACACATGAACACCCACATATAAATTAAGTACATAAAAATGACAAAAAAAAGGCAATATATTATATTATATATATATATATATATATATATATATAAACTACATCGAGTTAAATAACTGAAATCAAATATGTGATACAACAGACGTAGTAGTGCTAACCTGGTTTGTAGTAGAAGACAATTGATGGTTAACTAATGCCACAATGTTTATCTGTAACACCCTCCTCCTACATTTACCCAAGCTAACCAATCCATTAGGGTAAACGTGTGACGAAGAGTTACTATGATGTGATTGAACTCCCCATGTACAATTAAGGAAGTGGAATGGACAAAACAAAACCAATCTATCCTTCCTCAGAAGCTACAAGACCCTCAAGAGACAACCAACCCTTCAAGGTGCCCAAACCCTTATACAACTTGTCATTTTGTTGATCTAGATCCCCAGTCGCTCCCATGACAATTCATGCATGCCACCGAGACCCTCCAGTTGTTCCCAATACAAGGCATGCAGGCAACTATGACCTCCTTCAGGTAGTTCTGAGCTAGCAACCCCAGATTTTGTGCCACTTTTTTTATGGCTAGGTCTCAGGCCCCTGCCCATAACTTCATGAAACTTCTAGAAATGATAATTAACAATTAATAAAAGCTACTAATTAAAACATTGGTACAAGGACTTAACTTGACTCCTACTCGCCATCATAGGAATTTCGTCAAACATATCACAAACATGTAATCTACATTTCATAACAACAAATCTGAGCATAGAGGCCTCATACTTATCTGAGATTCGTCAAGAAGAATCTATGCCTCATCATAATAGTTGTATTATCATCTATTAGGTTATATATTCATTCAAATTTCTTGTACTAATCAAGTCATGATGAGAGCCATAACCAAAGTCTTTCATGAACCATGCTTATAACCAGCATATAACCAACAAAATAACAAGAGTAGAACAACCATAGAAAACCACCTATTAACAAGTACATTTGCACATAAAATACCAAATGAAAAGGAGTTCTTATTAATGTATACATAAGCTAATAAAGTCAGGGACTTTGACGAACCTCTCGACCATAAATTAGGTTTAACCAAATCTTTCTTTCAGTCAATCAACATTGTGCCATATTCCAAGAATGAATGTGGGGCTCACAACATAATCAATCAAGGCTTCCTTAGGCTTTATCGTATATACACCAAGGGATTCCTAGGCCCGAAACCCCAATCAATACAACCAGGCTCTATGCAATCCCACCAGATCATTAGGACCTAAATAAGAATGGATGCCTCTGGATCTCTCCATATAAACCGTGAGGAATTTGTCTGTCTCCACCTCTAGGATTTACCATATATCTCGCGATTAACTGTTATGAAACCAACTCACAAAAAGATAGAAAAGAGGGATCAACGCCTTCAAAATAAGCCTCTTCGAGGGGGAAACCTCCTTTACATTACAAAAATGAACAATTCTTGGATGATACAAATGACAAGACCTCCTTTCTATATATAGGAGTCTAAGGGGTCATAATATAAACAGAGCCGACATAACAATAATAATGTAAGGGCACAATAATAAAAATAGTGGGCTTCTATGGGGCACAATAATAACAATATGGGGACTAGGTGGGCACAACATTATAATAAGGGGGTTGCACTAATAACAATAAGGGGTTACACTAGTAATATAGGAGCCTAACATGCCCCTCTCCTTCAAAAA
>APFE030180409.1:18770-32433 GCA_000404065.3 Pinus taeda | reverse complement strand
CAATGGTAAGGCCAAAATTGTATTTATAAGTTTTGAAAATGCAAAATTTTTTCAAAATTTTATTTTGATTGGTTTCATTTGACTTTTAACTTGAGAGCTCGCAGTGTCGAGAATGGTTTACTTTTCAGGGCATTTTGGACATTTTTCGCCCTTTTCGAGACGGTTCCATGACTGCTGACCCGTCATGACAGGTATCGTTTTTTCACTGGCATATAGGTTAGGGACATCATTTTTCCATTGCATCATGCATACTAGCCTCCATCTGTTGATACATCTGCCATAGGGTCGATCCCATCGTGTTATGGTTCGTAAGCCATCTTCACTCGCTGATTTTTAAAATCATGACACGATGGTAGAGCCATCCTTCACATGGGCATCATAGTTAGCACCTCACTGACATTTGTTACCCATGCTGCTTCAATTTGAGTAGGCTCGGGAGTCCTCAGTAGTCTCGCCATGACTTATGCGTTGAAGACTCATTCCTCTTAGCTTCTTCGCTTTGTTCTAGCCTTATACCCTAGAGGCTCCTTTGTGTTGAGTTGTATTACTGCATTTCATGTTGACCATTTGCACCTTTTGGCCTAGAGCTGGCTTCACTTGGACTCGTATTTAAGCCAAATTTTGACCATGACGACTGCAAAATCAACCTTGCATACCTTTGACTTCTACAACTTGACGCACCTTGACCCGTGGAAGGAACATACCTTTGAGTGTCACTAACCAGCTTTCGCCTCCCCGCATTGAGCATAGGAATGTTCCATTCCCAGGAACTAGATCATCTGTTTCATCGACACTCGTTCTTTCCACTATACCATAACATTCTTTTATTCTTTTTCGAGCTTAACAGAAAAAGACAAAAAAATAAATATTCCAAAAAGAGCGGGAATGGGACAATATTTCCATTTATTATTGGCAGCTAGAGTTAGTCATGTCGCCCTTGAACAAAGCACTCAAAACAAAGTCTCCTCCGTTTGGGCAGGATTTAGTTTGACTTAGGTACGCCTAACCTTGTTATTGAGTCAGTTCTCCCCCGATTGGTTATCTCTTCCAATCATATGGAGTGTTCGTTCGTGCCTCCTGCATGACAAACTTATACAGAGTCATCATATGCTGCCATATAGTCACATTGAGTCGTGCTTTTGTTCAAGGGAAGTTAGCCTGAGTCGGCCTCTCTGCGGTGTCTTTGACATCATTTTCAACGTCGGCCATCCTGGGTGTCACGTGTCATGTCTATTATACATCAGTTATATTGGTCCTTTACTCGTGCCGGTTTGAGAAGGTCTCCATTGACTTCTTGCTGGCGGGTCTTGTCCTTATCGACGACAACATCTTGCTCTGAGGACACACCTAGAGCTGCACCCTGGACTTATTTTCATTATTGATAGGTTACCTTGTGCTCAACATCGATCAATATCATGGGTCTTTGACTGAGTGGTTTCCCTTGTGTTCGACATCATCTTACATTATCACTTATTGGGATTCGTGCAGTACCTTGGTTTCCATTTGACCCTATTGGTGGATACCTCGCCTCTGTGTCAGCTTTCATTATTGGTTGGTTCAGAGGGTTTCTGCCGTGCGCTAGCCACATCTTATGTACGCCGGAAACGTACTTCGGTTGGGTTACTACATCTATTTCGTCCGATTCCTTCCACATTATTGGCCTACGGGTTAACTCGCGCTAGATTGATGAAGGATGCCTTAATGCCTTCCTTCTAGCGGATCTTTCCCTATCGACTCCGACTCATTTCTCTAGGGCAAAGTTCTAGAGTCCATTTGGCAGTACCTTGGGGTTTGCAGTCATTAGTCGCAGATCCTTCGCTATCGACAGCGGGAAACCATCATTGTCTCCTGATCGATAGATTCTTACAGTTGTTCGACTTCAGTTCATCTATTCGCACTTGTTAGATTGTACTGGGTACCTTAACGCTCATTATCATTATCGGTGAGTAGTCTCACGTTTGTTAACGGTATACATCAATGACCGGTAATCAAACGATTTCTCACATGGTCGACTTCAGATCATTTATTCCCATGGTGTAGAAATGTGCCACGGCAGTCGGTGAAGACCTCAGGTTGTATCAACATTCATTGGTTCACTTGATAGTTGCTCCTATTGCTTCTAGTTGATACCACTCCACCTTATATGTTGCAGTCAGTCATGGCAACATTCTATATGCTGGCACCTGAGTTTACAGTGTAGTACCATCCTTTTCCATCATGTTCAGTTGGTACCTTTTGGGATCAGTCTTTGATATCAGTGATCCGTTGTATTTCTTAGCATCATTGACAGTTTTATATGTGATATTCAGACATGTACTTGTTCGATCATGATCAGATGATCCATTATGTATTTTCCAGTCATTTATATTTGTATACTTAGCGGATCCGCTTGTACTTGATATGCGGACATGCTTTGCTTTCTCTGAGCATGGGTACGCCCACCTCAGATGGTGTTTCTTTCTGATCTCCTTTTGTGGTTTGGCAGGCTGAATTCTGGTGAAGTACTCGGTTTTTGGCAGATTTCCTTTCCATGTACTTGCTTAATATATTTTGGCCATCATGTACCCCTTCTGACCTCATATATTAGGGGGCATCTGTTATAGCTCCAAATCTCACTATTATTGTTTGTGATGCTGCACTCATGGCCTAGGGCAACCCCTCCTTCTAGACCTGGTCTCAAATTTAAAAAACAGTGTTTTATCCCTTATACGCGACATTTCCCTGAGTTAAACGCCTGTATATGCGGGTCCGCATTACCCAACCCGTGTATATGTATTAAAACACTTTAAAAAATATAAAACTCCTTATTTTTGGGCGAAGATCGCGGGTTTTACCTGCTGATCACCTGTTAGTGCCCGTGGCCCAACTGTTCCCAACCAACTCCCAACTAAAAAACTACTTTGGGAGAGGTATAAAAAGACCTCAAAGGGAAGGCCTAAGGGAGGAGAGAAGAGAGAAAAAGGTTATTATACTGAGATTTTTCCCCTGACCAGGTCTGAAGACCCTTGTGCCTTCTGCACTTCCCCCATTTATACAGGAAACCCTTGTTTCCTTGTGTGTTTATGTTCATCCACTAGTTATGGCATCATGGAGTGAGTCTTGGAAGGAGATATGCTAAAGGCTTGAGGCTCGACGGATCCGGAAGGAAGCTTTGCTTGGAGCCTGCGAAAGGTTACTCAGGTGATATTACTCCTTTTGTACATCCTATTTGTCTATAATAAAGAAACACGTCTTGGTTCCCGATATGCTTCTTCTTATGTTTATGATGTTCATGCTTGAATTTCATGTATGAATGGTTGTTTAAAGTTCATAACTAACTTCCTTCTTTTATAACATAAAGATGATTTTTGTATAAGTCTTTGTCCATATACTGTTGTATTCTTTGGAATTGGTTGTTTTACAGGACAAAGGAGCGAAAGGGACTTGAAGAAGGGTTTGGACCCTTGAGGAACTTCTCAAACGTAGGACCTGAGGTACGTCCCTCTTACTATAGAATTTACTTTTAATAGCATAATGGCTGTGTGAATGTGTGTTTCTCTATTTAGACAACTTTCAGTCTGCTAGGGTTTCCACCCAAAAGCCCTAGGGGAGCAATTCCCTCAACAATCTCCAAGTTGAGAAATTGCGTCTTGCAGTAGCCCTTTGAGTGCTCTTTCTAACCCCTTAAGTCTGATCAAGATTGGATTATGCAAGGAAGAGTTATGTCAAATCTCCCACGATGACCTGATTATAGACTAGTTTAGTAGAGCGCACTTGTACGAAGTGCCACGGGTCACTATCTCAATCTTGGGACCTGAAATCGATGCAAAGAAAACTGCAATCCATCCTCTTTCTGCAACTTCTGATGAAAATTTAATCTGATGGTTAGAGAGAAATTTACGAATATTTTCCCAAGGTAACCTGTTTAGGATGTAATTCGTGAGCCTGTAGAAACCTTAAATATCTTGGAATGTATCTCCGAAAATATAGCGAAACGAGATTTGAAATTTGGGCTTGAGCTTCACCCAAATTGCGACTCAAATGGGTTTTAATTTCAGAGTCTGAACCTTCGTAGAAAAACAATTATAGTGAAAATTCCACAATGACCTGTTTGAGATGGAATTCTGGAGTTTTCAAAAACCCTAACTTCCTTTGATCATATCTCCTAAAATATAGCGAGAGAAGATCTTAAATTTTGACTGGAGATGTGTTGGGTGCAATATAGGTTCTATAAATGTACCAAGATTTAATTTGTCAATTCATATAGTTCGTGAACTTCGAGACGCAACACTGGAAATGCTAGAGAAAGCCCCTGACAACCTGCAAAATAAATGCTAGTCTATCTTGCGTTTTAATCTCATCAATAAATGAAATCATGCACTAAAGAGAATTCGAGATAGCATCAACCCACACAATTAAAACATGCGGGAAATAAAAGGCAATTAACATTGCGAAAGGAAATTCTAATTACAAGAAAACAGAAGGGAAAACCTAACTAGAAATAAAGCAGTCCCGGAATAATAACAAAAGCACTGTAAATGCTAGAAGAAATTCAAAACCATTCTGCTTGCACTAGTTCTACCTGCACTAACTCTTCCTGTACTAATTTGATGTAAAGTTAACTTGAAAGCATCGTTAAGTAAATATGTTGCATAAATAACTTATGAAAGCAATTAAATTAGTGTAAACCTCTTGCCTTCCTTGCCTTGAAAATAAATCTTGCAAACTCTCCAGAAGTTTAATGGAAAGTAAATGTTGTTGTTTTCAACATGACATGATTTTCTTTCATTAATAAAAACATCTGGAGAAATATTCCAAGTGTAAGCACAAATCTCAAGGACATGAATAATTTCTTAATGTGGCAAATTAATGAGGTTTGGAGCTGAAGGGAAAACTTTGCAACAAATGAAATGACATTAATTGATGGCAGAAAGAAACTATAAATGAATCAAATTCACACAGCAAACCAACAAGAATTGAAATGCTATTTAAAAGATGAGAGCGACGTTGAGCTGGTCTGGCGGCCAACCCAACCAGCTCACACCCTCGCTTAACCTGGTTCACACAGTAATTAGATTCATTAAGATGCATGGATGAATAAACAAAGCATGAATAAAAATTGCTTCAATTAATTAAAAAAACGCAATCTTTTACATCACGTAGACAATGCTCAGCTCCAGCAAGAAAGAGGAGTCATCCACTAGTTATGAACTGCGTGAGGCTACATTGGGACAACTCCTCTTCCCTTCTTCACCTTCCTTTGATGCGGACTATCCCTGGCTGGGTCGATTTCCTTCCTTACTATAATTAATTGATTGACTAAACGTTCTTGCTCCTGACAATTTCTTATATAGTATTAAATTACAAACTGGGCCTTTTCAATTAACCGATTAGCAGATCTCAACAATTTGCTATGAATAAAGTTGATTTACAACTGAATGCCAAAAGAGGGAACGATTCTGGTGAATCGTTCCTCTTTTCCTGGAATGGTGCTCTTATTAGACTCCATGTAGGATGGGTGCTACAATGTATCATAACCACGTGGCGTAGATGAGGGCAGAGCATATTGTTGACTCTAGCATTGATGTGGCTGCCATTCTATTAAGTGATAGTCTTGCGCAAACAAATTCACAGTCAACTTCATCGTGATTAATTGGAAGGTTTGTTGCATGATAGGGCATGTGCTTCATTCTATTCTAAACCTTCACATAAACTCCTGTTAGATATGGTTTTGGAAATCACAAGATTTCTTTGTGGTAGTTTATAGGAAGCGAATTCAGGAGGTTAGAGACATGAAGACTGAATCTTGTAAGAGTTGCCACGATTCCATATTTTCCAACTTGGGCTTTCACATTCTGCATGCTCATAACTCTGATTCCCCACTTGAGATCAATCTTTCCCAATACACCACACAACTCTTCGTCAGACCCGGGGCCTTGAGGCCTGCCACAACGCGAACAATAGTCTCGGGATTAACACAGGCCTTCAACGGGCTGACGGGAAATTACAGTCGCGAACTGACACACAAGTTATCCAAACATGCGTTGATAGAACATGGCTGGACCCACGACCTTGAGGGTTACTCTAAGACAACCCAAGTGGTTAGATTCGAGTGTGTTTCCATGTATCTTCGTTTGGTTCTTGTCAATTCCATTGCCCACAATGCAAATCCGCTGACTATCTCCATTCGTAAGACCAATGAATTGAACCACCAACACACTTATCACCCATGCCACTGTTTTCCATTCCATTGCTCGGTCTTCCTTCCCCATTGCTTCGTCCTTAGGTTATGTGCTTGAATGCCAAGCCGAACCTCTGAACTCAGTGCTTGTTGAAAGGCCAACTGCTGGTATAGTTCATTAGAGGTTGTAATAGACAAGAACATGTTATTCTTATGGAGGGACTAAATGCTTTGATACCATATGCACCATAGCAAGCCAAGGAACAAAGTCATATAAGTCAATAGCTGATACAATTAGATCCCCATGAATGGAGGGTTTGAGTACAGGTACAAAGAATGTGATTTTAGTCCAGGAATCCTTCAAAGTGCAGGAAACCCACTGTAACTAGTGCAGGAATCCCAGTGCATGGTGTAGGCAGGTAAGTGCAATGGTGTAGGCATGTGAATGCACTAGTGCAGGCACACCCCAAAGTATAATATAACTAGTTTTAATCCTGTAACATACAAGCCTTAATTAAACTCTCATTAATGCTATTTTAATCCTGTTAAAACAAAGAAGTAACAAATACTCTTCGAAAATAATCATTTAGCCAATCGACAACATGAGAGAAATAAATAAAAATAAGACAAAATCGAGACCCAACATCGCCCCATGCTGACCATCTTGCATGTCCTCATGCAAGGAAATCTGACACTGTCACTTCCTTGCAAAAAAACAAAATTAGAAATATTTGTAGGCATTCAAAATGATGTTCCTGCAATTTTTCGTGATCACATTTCCTGCTCTAGATAAAGCTTGCTCTAAAACAGAGTGTCTGCTGGACTCTTTATTTGCTTAAACTAATTTCAAGAAAACTTAAAATGAAAAATGCTATAAAAACTAAATTGCACAGATGGTGTTATTACTTGGATAAAATAGCTAACTTTCAAAATTTCCAAAAGAATATCTCACAGGCATCCTTGATCAGAAGTTACACTTTAAAATCCTCATTTTAAATGTGAGTGACATGATTTAAAAGCATGGTGTTAAAAGTAGACATAGTAATACCTTCCCATAGTGACCATTTTACCATTATCCATGTATAGTTGAAGCTCCTCTTTCCTGGGCACAGTGAATTACCTGCACTAAGGGTCCCCATGCCCATAAAAATCATTCCAAAAAGATAGAACTCCAAGGTATAACAACAAAAGGATTTTAAAGCCATTCTCAAAGAGATTGATAGTGAGTTCACGAAAAGTAAAAACAACCAAGTAAATTATAGTGTAGAGTCAACTTTAATACCACAGGGATGGCCCTATTACTAGCAGGTGTCTATAGCCTTGACAGGGGTACCTTTTAACCTTATGAAATACTTTTTTCCCACCTATTAGATATAGATTCAGAGTCATTTAAGAATATTTTACTTTTTCTCTTTTTAGAAGTTAATTGAAGGCCGTTATCTTGGATTGGTAACTAGCTATCGACACTACCACTCACGAAAACTAACAAGAATGAACAAGCTGACTCGCGATGAGACCTCTTGTCTTCCAGTTTTTCAACTGAAAGCCATTACCCTGGCTTGGTGACTAGTGCATTAATGTCATTCTCCTTAGGGACCATGATCATAGTAGGTTGGCTCGCAATGAGACCTCCTCTCCCTCAATTAATTCGTTTATGTTTTTGAAAAAAACTCTGATTATGATAAACCTCAGATGGGTTGCTTAATAGGTGGGGAAGCAAATCTACTCTTTAAGAGTGCAGGATGGTGTGAAATTTTTTTAATTACTATTATTTACTGGTTGGTCATGCTACCCTAAGAACTTATTTGAAAGACATCTCAGATAATGACCAAAAATATTCCTTGAGTGGATCATGCCGGGGTTATTTATGAAATATTATTAGAATTTTGTAGGCGTGGTCCACCATATGAGGTTTTTCATTGGTCCCTTCGAAGAGGAACTTAAAAATATTTTCTGGATGATAGTTTGTTAGAATAGGAAAAAGTATTACATGTAACTTAAAACAATATCCTTGACTGACATGTTGATCAACAATCAAAGTCACTTTAAATATGAGGTATTATGTGTAAATTTATTCTGACAAGTCTTACCATGAGAGGGCATGATAATAGAAATTTAAAAAGTTTTGCTTTTAGGGAATCACAAGCTCATGAGTGTTGTTGTGCATTTTTATTCATTATTCTCCTATTATCCTACCCTATTTTTAAAGAAATAAATATCACCTTTAAGTGAAGGCATACTTCCAATGAAGCCATATGCATAACAAAATACTAAATATACTCACACCCAGGTTTAAAATGTAATCTTTAACCATATCGGAGTATGAGAAACTAACTTACTTACTTGATATGGTACTGAGAGTTTTTGAATGATGAGGGAATGGGGTGTACTAACAACTGTTTGGAACCAGGATTCAATAGGACACAAATATTCATGGTTCTCCAACTTTTATAAGTCTTCCACAACTTGAAGATTTCTCTCTTTAGATTGACAAGGATGGTTAAGGGAAACTCTAGGCTTTTCTTCTTGGTGAGTTTCAACAATAATTTCGTACAAGTTCCAATCATGGATTGCTTCTCTAATGGTTTACGAATTAAAGTTTCTTCCTGAGGTAAATGTTGTGTGGTAATAGGGGAAGTTTCTAGATTCACTCCTCTCCCCTCTCTAAAGGATATAACATTACATTTGATAAGGAAGCGAGTAGGAAAAATAGGTGTTTTAAATTGATGTTCAACTTGATTGTTGAAATTAGGGTTTGGTTGCACAAATGGTTGGGACCATAGAGAGGGATAACATGGTGGTACATTGGATGGGAATTGCAATTGTTGTGGCTCAGGTAATGGAATTTGCATGGGGAATTTCCCTATAGAGGAGGCTGCAAACCATGCTTGAGGCTGTGGGAATATCTGGCTCGAGGGAGAGGGCCACTACAAGAATATGGTGGGGTATTGAATCAAAGGAGGATTATAAGTCTACCATGGAACTGTGGGGTTGTATATGTGTTGAGGAACCTACTGGGGATAATAAATATTACTCCAAGTATTAAATGATGATGAGTTTTGAGTTATACCTGGCGGTTGATTTATTTCCTTACTTGATTCCTTAAATAACTGTTGAAACCCCGACAGTGATGGGAAATAATTTGTTGAATGATCCTCCTTACACTGCTTCCGTTCTTCCTGCAAATCATCCAATTGTAAATTTATAAACGATTTTTCAGCTCCTATTTTTGTAGTAGATTCCAAAAATTGAGAAGAAAGTTCTCTAGAATTCTTATTGATCTTGGAGATTCCTCTTGAATAACTAATGCATAATTTACAAACATCATCATATGGTAAGTGAGAAACATCACCTGCTCCTATTAGATTTAAAGGTTCTAAAAATTTGTCTTTGATTCCTTTGAGTAGGAGTGTTTTCAAGCTCTCTTTTACCAAATTCTTATGTTTTGATTTTTGGAGGTTGTATCTAAATCGCTCCACATAATCCTCCAAGCTTTCATTTTCCCCTTGTGTTATTCCAAAAATATCTTCACTGGCCTGGCAATAGTCTTGAAATTTCTCCAAGAATGCATTCTTCATGTCTTCCCATGTTTGAATGCAGTTCCCACCAAGGCACATGAACCAGCAAAGAGCTGCTCCTTTAAGAGTAAGAGGAAACACTTGCAACCTTTGAGAATTAGTATAATAACCATATCCTCTACAAAGTACTTGAAACTCAAATAAGAATGTATTTGGGTCTTCATTTTCCAAACCATCAAATTTTGGTAGTGCAAATGGGGGAATTTTATGCATTTGAGCCACTCCTAGATCTTTGATAGGAAATTGAAAAGTAACAATGTTTTCCATTTCTTACCAAACTAAAAGAGGTTCTCCATGTACTACTTCGAGACTCCTTCTTTGAATGTTCCTGGAAACTAATAAGTGAAATAGGTGCATTGAATGATTGATATTAGCCTCAAAATTCTTCATTCAAGAATGCCTCGAAATACCTTTTCTCTGTCTTTAACAAGCTTGTTGGTATATATTGTTAGCATTTGAATAATGTATATACATGTGTAGGGTGGGTGGAGGGTTCTTACAACATTAAATAAAATGAGAAACCTTAAAGCAACAATGCAAGAAAGAAATAAATTCAAAGAACATAAAATTGCAAGAAAAACTAGGTGAAGGAAAAAAAACCAAATGTGACAGATCACCAAGGTCAATCCCGTGAGCGCCTCCCCAACAATGGTGCCAAAATGTTGGGTGAAGTATAGGGTCTATAAATGTACCAACATCTAATTTTCCAATCCAGATAGTTCGTGAACTCCGAGATGCAACATTGAAAATGCCAGAGAAAGCCCCTAACAACCTGCAAAATAAATGCTAGTCTATCTTGCATTTTAATCTCATCAATTAATGAAATCTTGCACTAAAGAGAATTCAAGAAAACATCAATCCACACAATTAAATCATGCGGGAAATAAAAGGCAATTAGCAATGCGAAATGAAATTCTACTTACAAGCGAATAGAAGGGAAAACTGAACTAGAAATAAAGAAGTGTCGACATAATAACAAAAAGACTGTAATTGTTGGAAGCAATTCAAAACCATTTTTCTTGCACCCGCACTAATTATGCCTGTACTAATTCAGTGTAAAGTTAACTTGAAAGCATCGTTAAGTAAATACACTACATAAATAACTTATGAAAGCAATTAAATTAATGTAAATATCTCGCCTTCCTTGCCCTGAAAATAAATCTTGCAAACTCTCTAGAAGTTTAATGGAAAGTAAATATTGTTGTTTTCAACATGACACAATTTGCTTTCATTAATAAAATCAATTGGAGAAATATTCCAAGTGTAAGCACAAATCTCAAGGACATGAATAATTTCTTAATGCATCAAATTAATGAGGCTTGGAGCTTAAGGGAAAACGTTGCAGCAAATGAAATGACATTAATTGAAGGTAGAAAGAAACTGTAAATGAATCAAATTCACACATCAAACCAACAAAAATTGAAAGGTTATTTAAAATATGAGAGCGGTGTCAAGTTGGTTTGGCGGCCAACCCAGCCAGCTCATGCCCTTGCTTAACCCGGTTCACACAGTAATTAGATTCATTAAGATGCAATGTGTTAGAGTCGGTCTAGTAGCCCTCCATCAGCGATCAAAGCTCTTTCCATTTGCATAAGTAGGTGTCTCATCAGTGTCATCTTATTGCATTCCATCAGGCATGCCATAACCCTGATGGAGGAGCTTGTGTCTTTTATTCCCCTTTTGGCACTGCTGGATTAAGTTTGTTTCAGTCAATAAATTCCTTACAGGGTCATTGGTCTTGTCTTGAAATCAAGGTCCTAGGTCTAGGGTTTAGTCCAATTTTGTCTTTTTAGGTCATGTCTTATGAGGTCAATAAATGCCCAACAGGCCAGAGGGATGTCCATCAAAGCATCACTTCAGATGATTTCATATTGTATAGCTAATTTTGACCTTGAGTTCAAAAACTTTGTTTTTGAAGGCAAGGTCATTTTCTCATTTTTGTAAAAATTTGTAAAAAATTCAAATTCTCCAGAAGTCGGCATGCGGCCTTGATCTCCTTTTCCAAGACTCCTCAGAAGCTATCCCTGCAAAAATTTTCAAGAAAAAGCATCATTTCAACCAATTTCATGACAAAAAGGAAACCACAAGTCAGCAACAATTAGTTTTAAAGAGTGTCATGTTTGAGGGGAAATAAATTAACTCAAGCGTATAAAAGCCCCTCTCTCCTCATTTTGTAATTATTTTGCTTCCAAGACTCCAAGAGCAAGTGTGAAAGGCGATTTAGTGTGAAACTGGGCGAATTTGGTGACTGCACCTGCGCGCTACGCATCAGGGCCTGCGCGCTACGCGTCAGGGCAGTCTCTGCAGTGCAAAATTGGTCGGACATTATGCGTTGGGTGCGCACTACGCTCCAGAGCCCGCGCGCTACGCGTTGGGTGTCCACCTTCAGAAATTTGCCAGTGAGCCACAAATCGACTTCTTCCTCTTCAATTTCTTCAGGTAGGCCTCAAATCATTGAAGTTCTTGCTTTGTAAAGATAACATGAGCGTGAAAATGTGTCGAATGCCATCAAGGTGAAATGGAAAATTCATATGTATTATGTTTAAAAAAATAAAATTCAAATGCATGTGAGCTATGGTTTTACATTTGCTACCCAAGGTCGTCCTTTTTCACTCCCTCATTTCCCCACATTCCCATTATCCCCTCCCTTGTCATTTTCACCTAATCTCCCTAACAAAAAAAATCAAAAGCCCTAAAACCCTACCTATCCCTAAAATTCAATAAAATCTCCCTAAACCCTACCTCCTATCAAACCCCTGCAAATTATGATGATGTGATGATGTATGTGCCATAATTCCTTCCCTAAATTCCCTTTTTATATATATTTTCCCTAAATCCCCTCAAAGTCCCCCTCCCTAACATCTCCCTTGTGTTTTTTGTCCCCTTGGAGCAACATTCAAACAGTCAAAACAACAGGTCATTTGAGCAGGAGCAGCAGCACATTTCAGCCATTTTGCTCTTGAAACCATGTCAGAAACCGAAACAGCCTATGAGAAAAGTGATGACCGTGAGTCATCACCAGAGGTTGAGGTGCCAAGGAGGCCTCACAGGGGTGGTAAGGGTGGTTAGCATGTGAGACAGGAGCCCACCTCTTTGGCCTATTTGCAAGCGTGTCCACTTGCAGTCACATGTTTCCGTCATCAATCATGCTATGGATATTGCAAGAGAATTTCCCAAATTCAGCACCACAGGGAATTGGTCCGCTTGTTTGTTTTGCATTTGCACAACGGGCATGTGAATCTTGCAGGGGTGGATTTTACATTGTCACTTGAGATTGTTGCTCAAGCAACAGGGATACCCAATGTTGGAGAAGAGTGGAACAAGCGCCAGCTGTTGGACAGATTCCGGTATGAGCCCTACATTAAACCTGTATATATGAGGCACCTAACTGGTGTGTTTCCTTTCAGATTCTTGAGGGATGAGTATGCACCCTTGATGAGGCTCATATTTCACTATTTCACCTGTGAGGGCAGATTTTCACGTTTGTATTCGTATCATATCCGCTTGTTGATGCATTTCACATGGGTATGGATGATGAACATTCCTTTCTTCATGTGCCAGAATATTGAGAGGATGGTGCCCTTGGTGCAGAGAAAGAGCCCAACACAACAACACAGGAGCATCTACCATTATGCTTTGATCAAGATTGTGGTCATGCATCAGTTGGCCCAGCAGGGTATTCCATGGGAGGATTTCATCTCTCGAGATTTCTTCACAGCGCCACCACCCCCTGAGGTTGTTCATGAGGAGGGAGGACCTTCACAACAGTATGACATCCCTGAGCCCAGACATGTCAGCTCCCCTCCATTGGTCACATATCAGAGAGGCCATAGGGCCTTATTTGCATAAGCTCGGCGAGTATTTTCTCCACATCAGGTGGAAGGGGTCTTTCCTTCTTCATCAGCACCGCGAGTGTTATCTCCAC